>CM046377.1:38408696-38558696 GCA_025413485.1 Ficus microcarpa | reverse complement strand
GATCTTGTAAGTAAACACTGAACACTTCTATTTAGAGTTCGAGAGTTACCTGCTTTCTAGATAACTGTAACGTGTGTGTGCCGTATGGAAGTAGATTATCTTCTAAAGTCATTTAACCTGTCTTTCATCAGGTTATCTACACTGATGTTGCTTTAGATCCTTACTCATCTGATGGCCATGATGGAATCGTTAGGGAAGATGGTAAGGGAAATATGCTTTATGTCTTTAAATGTTTCAGTTTGTTCCGTTGGTGCAAAACTTGCTATGTCAAGTTTATTCCTTTTTCCTAATGATTACAAATTAATTTTTAAACTTCCAGTTGGCATTTTCACTGTGCCAATGCTCTTCCCATATTAGTTTATTCCCTTAGACATGGACATTAAGTTGTTGATTGTCTAATTTGAACTTGATCCACTGTAGGAGTTATTATGAACGACGAGACAGTACATCAACTATGCAAACAAGCTGTTGCCCAGGTAATTTTGTGGCAACTATTTTTAATGCATTTTTATTCCTGCAATTCAATTGCCTGCTCGTACAGTTTGTGTTCACGTTTGATTTTTCCTTGCAACTTTTTCAAATTTCTCGCGGGTAACTTGAGATGGGCAGAACACAGTTGTTTTTCCTGATTTTTATGTCATTGGAACTTAAATTTGTGTGCTACATTCATATTATTTGCTGATGGTTTGAACATTTAATACAACAGTGTTTGTTTTTACTGGTCTATGCTTTTGTGACTATTATGACTAGACATATTTCGGTTTCTTCTCTTTTACTTCAAATAATAGGCTCGGGCTGGAGCAGACGTTGTCAGTCCTAGTGATATGATGGATGGTCGTGTAGGAGCAATTCGAGCTGCTCTTGATGCTGAAGGCTTTCATCATGTTTCTATCATGTCCTATACAGCAAAGTAATATTCCAGTTGTCATTTTGAATCTCTCGAACAGAATCCTTTTTTGCTCTCTCTTTATGCATCCTTTCCTCTTTCTTGACTCTCAACACATTGTTTTGCCTTCCCAAACAAATAGGAGTTTCTTGACCAACTACCTTTGATTTCATTTGGGTTTTGTTTGATAGACCAATTATGTTTGTATAGCTGAAAACCTCCTATATTAGTCTGATCCACTGTCAAGTTCATTGTGGTATGCGTTATCTTTGTTACCAATGTTGATCTTTTTTGTGCTGCAAACAGGTTTGCAAGTTCATTCTACGGTCCATTTCGAGAGGCGCTAGACTCAAACCCACGTTTTGGTGACAAGAAAACGTATGTATTTTGTTGTAATGTCGTTCATGGAATTTTCTTTAGCTTAGGCATCTTTTACTGAATTTTTTTTATATGATTAATTTGGCTTCAAAAACCCAAGTTATCAGATGAACCCAGCAAATTATAGAGAAGCCTTAGTCGAAACCCGTGAAGATGAGGCTGAAGGAGCTGACATTCTCTTGGTTGGTATTGTTTGCTTTGAAAATCTTCAGACATATCAAATCGGGAACCATGTACACTGACTTTACCTAAAATGATATGTAGGTGAAACCCGGTCTCCCATATTTAGATATCATCAGATTACTTCGGGATAATTCTCCTTTACCCATTGCGGCATATCAGGTAATCTCATTTATTTAGTGGTAACCATCAAAGAAAAGAAAACACTAAACATCAATCATTCAAGTGGGATTGCATGGACTTTCTTACTTCATGATTGCATTTTGGATGAATTTTATTCATCTCTATTACTCAAGGCATAAGTTCTCCATCGGTGTGTTCAGGTCTCGGGTGAATACTCAATGATCAAGGCTGGTGGAGTTCTTAAAATGATCGACGAAGAAAAGGTTATGCTGGAATCATTGATGTGCCTTCGACGAGCTGGGGCTGATATCATCCTCACATATTTTGCCCTGCAAGCTGCCAAAACTTTGTGTGGAGAAAAGCAGTGAAATAGACGGAATTTGTTGACTATGGAGGCTTACAATACTGATCATCTTGAGATGGAATGATTTTATATCAGAAATGAAAAATCGAGCTAAAATGTAAAATTAAAGCCTTGGAGATGCGGTTTGTAGTTATAATGAGTTAGGGTTTTGTTTGGCACACCATTACGTACTATATTACTCGTATTAATACTGTCTTGTATTAGAGAATACTGGCTACCAAAATGTAGTGAAACTATTGTGTATTCCGTATTTGGTTTTTTTTTTTTTTTTTTCCCTTGTACCTTTTCATTTTCAATAGAAAATTCAAATGTTAACCGTCATACGTGACCTCTCGGGCAACGAGATTAGAGTTCTTGTTGATGCTCTTCACCATATTTGAACTTTCCTGTGTTCGACATGTACCGATGATCATTGACAATTTTCTTATCAGAATTTGGTGTCGATTCTGCACACGTTTTTGCATATAATTAGTGGTTATATTTATATCAAGTTATTTCAAAAAGATTACTAGCCAGCACATTGCTAAAGTGTGGTGGTAGCATTCTTGTATCTTGCATACGTTCGAAAGTGAAGCAAAACAACAAAACTAGACAGCATTGAGTCTTGCGTGGGTTCCAAGAAAGGAAAGCTCATAGAGATACATGCATTTAGATGAGACTTCCATGTTTGAAAAATTAAAAATCAATCAAAATTGGAATTGGAATGGATGAAAGGGGCATTATAGAAAAATCCATCTCGCTCAAAGATTGATGCATCATTATCCATGAAAGCTCGTTGCAAAATTGCATTTTTGGGAAACATTAGTTTTAAGTTGTACATGAATACTGGGGTATCAAGCTTCTTTGTCTAACAAGCTCGTGGAGATCATGAACAATCTTAAATACAGCGTCGGGTTTCGCCAGCTTTAGTGCATTTTGTGACATGGCCTGGAGCTCATCAGCCTTCGGTCCGAACCATTGAGCAACTATATTTGCTATTTCTTTTGGAGATTTTGAGAACTTCCCGCATCCATTTTCAACCACGTAAGGCACGTTCCCAACCTCCTGTAACAAGATGAAGATTTTGCATGATATTCTAAAGCTATAAGAGAAAGGAGGAAAAACACAATAGAACACGACTCGATGGTGTAAATTACCTGCCCGGCAATGTAATCGTTCAAAATGATAGGCACCCCCCGTATCATGGCTTCCGCGATAGTCCCTGGACCCGCCTAACAGGGGTGATCGTAGCTAGATCAGCTGATAATTAAATAGAACGAGACAATCAACATTTTCCATGAGAAACTTACCTTGGTAATAATGCAGTCACAAGCTCCCATGCATTCCTCCATTTTGGTGACAAACCCTTTCACCTGTAACATTGACCGATATCAGCAACTTCCATATTTCTGTATCTATGTTGCTATAACATGTGTTGCAATGAGGAAAGATGTTGAGACAGAAAATAAATAAATAAAATATAAGCAGGGGGGTACATTAGGCCAAGCAACAAAAGCCCTTGGAAGTGGCCACCTTCTTGTTACCGGTTGATGCCAAATCATCTTACTTTGTAATCGAGAGGAGATTGGGCAATACCTGGACAGGGACTTTCCAATCAATTGCACGTAATTTGTTGGGAAGCTTTTTGTTGCGGCCACAAATCACAAGAACCTGACCTCTTGGCTCCCCAAGAACCTCATCGTATAATGCCTCCCCAAGTGCCCGAGCAGTAGCCTCAATAGGGCCCATCCCTTCACCACCTCCCATCAACAACACAGCGGGAAGAGTCTCATCCATACCCAATTCTCTCCTTAGTTCAACCTACAGGTAATAAGAAAGAAAAACAGGGCAATAGGTAGTGATATCATCGACAATAGATATGTTTGACAGAAAAAGGAGATTTTAGATATCCAGGATCACCAACAATTATAGAAGTACATGCAATATGATTAACCAAATAAGTTAATAAGCACCATAGTATCAGATTTCCATAAGATGGAGAATATAAACGAATTCTCTCAGTTGCCCATCTTATTTATAAGGAACCAAAACACAAGGTCACGTAGCAGAAGAAATTGTACTTGTCAGACAACAAATGCAAATATATTCCGACACACATATAGGCAAATGCATGCAATTTTAGATTCCCATTGAAGGTAGTGCAGTGAAGGAGAGTACAAATAAAGAAATAATCAAAATAGATCAGTTAGAAAGGCAACCAACCTTTGGCCTAACAGGCTTAACAAATGAAGGTCGCACCGGGAGGCCATAAACCTTGATTTGGGAAGGCTTGAGTCCAGCTTTTTGTGCCCTTTTTGTTACCTCAGCTGTTGGGCAATAGCATCTTGTTACTAGTTTATGAAACCTGAATAATGAGATTCACGACGTCAAAAACCATGATAAGGTTTGGGAATTATTTGAATAAACTACACCAACCATGTGGGATGGCAAGTGCTTAGATCGGTAACTACTGTCGTAAACACG
Source organism: Ficus microcarpa (assembly GCA_025413485.1). Lineage (NCBI taxonomy): Eukaryota > Viridiplantae > Streptophyta > Magnoliopsida > Rosales > Moraceae > Ficus > Ficus microcarpa. The sequence goes on along the minus strand of CM046377.1, from coordinate 38,554,302 downwards.
ATCTTCTCCAATAGACCCTTAGACCTCAAGATACGAAGTGGTACATGTTGCATCAATGGGTGTACACTGATAATAATATCTGGTTGGTACTTCATCAGTCCTTTAGCAACCTCTCTAAAAAATTTAAAGAAAAAAGGATGAAATCATTAGATCATAATTGCTATCTTCAACAATAGTTTAATCGAGGTCCAAAAAAAAAAATCATATTTAGCTGTACCAGACAGAGAAACATATTGTCATGCACTGAAGTCAAAACGAAAGCATTGTTAGTATTTGATAGACCGCCTCTTTTTTCTATGCCATTTCTATTACATTTTTACTAGCAGTCTGCTCTTTTCCTCGTACAAGTTCTGTAGAAACCTCTTTCCTTTTGATTATTTCAAGCATATTCAAAATGTAGCTACATCTGGGACAGGGTTAAAGAAAGAAGTCTCCTAAGTCAAAAAATTCAGTGACCTTAACCTGGCCACATTCTATCTGCTCATCCTACTAATGATCAGCCCAAAAATTCATATGGGCAAAACTACACCCAACTGAGAAACATGATGAGGCAATCACTGGGACCGTAAATATGACACAAGATATGATAAAGCAGGTAAATAAAGAAAGTGAAAAGGCAAGCACGTCTTACCGAGCTATAAACGTTGAAGTTGCTGCAAAATTTGACTGATGTACAACTCGCGGTGCAGTTCCATAATATGTCATCTTCCATAAAGAACCATGTTTCACCAAGAAATTATAGCTCCTTGGAAGTTGGTTAAACGGCCAAGGAGTATGATCCGTCCACAAATCGGTAACAAACACCTGTGTACACGCATTCTTAACTCTTAAAGCACCGAACTGACTAAAAATTATGAGCTTTTGCCTACTAACTGAATTCTCCTTTCCTATTGCACGAAAATCCAATGAAGGAAATGAGAGACAATTCATTTTGTGGACTCTTTCTTTTCAAAATTGTTATGTCACCTAGAGACAATATTAACCCCAAACTAAGCCAAAATAGTTTGCATAACACAATCAACCCGAAAAATGAATTGTTTCATTGACAGATTTTCATCAAGTTCTATTAAAATTATCAAAGTATGATTCTAATGTCATGTGACGAACATACTTATTTCTTTTTATGCGATATGATTCTAATGTGATGTGCCGAACATATTTTTTCATAAGCTACTACAGAAATGTCCGATCACCAAAATTATCAATTTCCATCATATTATGGAAAAAGCCCATTAAAGTGAATGACCAACCTGATATTCGTCCCCAAAAGCTTCGTAGAAAGCGGCCTTTATGGCTTCTGCAGAAGCCCGGTGACCGCCACCGGTATCACTCATCAAAATCAGAACCTTTTTCGGGTTCTCAGCTTCCACGCCATTCAAGGCTAAACCATTCTCCTCCAAAACACCGATTCCGTCTTTAAAGCCATTATTACCGTCCCCGCCGCCATTGATATTACTCCCCGTACCACCGCTATTATCCCCATAACCAATCCTAAGCGAAGCGAACCCAATCGGAATCCTCTCGCAATGGAGCCTAATAGCTCTGTTGAACTGAACCACAAATTTCCTAACACTGGTACTGCTCTTACTGCTCAAGCTGAGGGAAGCACCGCCGGCGTTGAGCTTTTTCCCGGAAAATGAATCGCAGAACATGAAATTGGAGAGAAAAGAGGAGCGCCCATCTGCGCCTGAATTGCTAAACGTCGAGGTGAGGGCGAAGCGACCCAGTTGGGATACCAAGTCGTAGACGGGACTCGGCTCTTGAACCGCCGCGGTTGAAGGGTTGTTCATTTCTGAATGTGCAAAATGAGATTAAAAAAAAACGAAAACAAAAAAAACAAAAAAGAAGACAGAAAAGTTAATCTATGAGTCCATGGTGGTGGTTTGTGGGAAGAGAACAAAGTGTCGTTGAGGAAAAGAAGAAGGGGTTCTTTGTGGGGTTTTGGATAAATGAAGATTATGGCTAAGAGAAGAGAGAGAAAGAGAGGAGAGAGAAAGAGAGAGGGAAATCTTGGGGTTAAGTTTTTAGCCACAAAAGAAGGATTTTGGTGTGTGTGTGTTTGTGTTTGAGCTTGGTAGAGAACGACACACGCATTAATGGAGCCCAAAAAGGAGAGAGAGAGGAGATAGGAGAGAGAAAGCGAGAGGAGAAGGTAGATTCTGAGGAATTGGGGACAAAATGCGTTCTGAGCCCAGGAAGTAGCAAATAACAGCCACTTTCTTTGGATGAGGCTGTGGACTTTTTTGGTTCGGTTTCGACTCCTTCTCACACGGCGGATTTTGGACTCCCCCATTTGACATCTTTTTATAGAAATGAATTACTGAATTCAAAAAAGAATTAATAATAATAATTCGGAATTTAGCGTACTAATCAGTAATCACGCGTGTACGACCTTAGTTTTCCATTACCCCAAAGGCCAATGGCTTTTTGCCATGTCAGCATTAGTCAATGAGAAGGGTAGATTCTTCTAATCTTCTTACTCTTTTTCTTTCTTTTTTTTTTTTTTTTGGTGTGGTCTCTTCCGCACACGAATTTAGAAATAATATTACCTTTTTTTTGGTCGGAGAAGTTATCTTTTGTTGAACTTATTTTGCAAGTGTCAACACAGGAATTAGGCGTAAAGAATTGATTCTCACGTGTAGAACTAAAATGTGAATATGATATTATTTGTATAATGAGAATTCTATAAAGATAGGTTATTTATGGTAGCAATGTCATAAATTTCTAAAGTTATTGTTACATATTTGCCCCCCCCCCAAACAAAATGAAAAAAAAAAAGTTATTATATAAGAGGAAGGGGGTGCGAGTGGGGCTCCACCCCCTTTCAAGGTGCGAGTGGGGCTCCACCCCCTTTCAAATTTTTTGTTTTTTTAATTTTGTTTTAAAATTTTTTTAATTTTTATAATTTGTCTTTACTGAAAATAAAATATTCTCATATAATCTTATTTTATTTTCACTGAAAATAAAAAATTTTCTCATAACCCGCACTAATATTAATTTCAATAAAAAAAAAGTTTATACATTTATTACTTTGTCTCCATTAAAATAAAAAATTATCATATAAACCCATTAGAGTAAAAAATTTTCACATGATCCCTATTAAAATTTATTTTATCTTAAAAATTAGTATACACCCCAACTGAAAAAAAAATTCCTACCTCCGTCTGTGATTGTATAACATAAATATGTGTTATGTATCAATCATTCATGAAGAATTTAAACGTAACCCTAAAATTATAAAGTACCCATCAACATATATAAAATAATATAAAACACTTTAATATTAGAACATAATAGGTAAACGATATTAATATCTTGGAAAAATCATGTGGATTTAATTTTATAGTGATAGAATAATGTACATCAAATTTAGACTCGAATCGTGGAAACACTTAATGATATATGTATTGTACATTAATCTCTCCAAGTAATCCTAGTGAAATCAGATAGTTGTAAATGACAAATGCAAAAAAGGGAGGAAAAAAAAAAGTTTAAAAGCGTGTAAAATATATATATATATATATACATAAACATAAGGTTTTCAATTTGATGACCCTAAAGGTCTAACAATGCAAAATTTATAGAATCAACGTGTAATATATTCAATTGATCTTATTAATTTTTAGTAAAAGTTTTATATAACAACATGTCACACGGTAAAGTACATAACGTTTTATGAAAATATACAAGCTTACATTTGTATTTATAAAAAAAAAAATTATATTTTTCAGATAGATGTGACTGTCGGATTGAAAGTTAATCCTATATACGAGATAATATAGCAAACAACTTATAAACAAGCGGGGTGAATTTGGTTAGACCACATCAAGGAATGGACGGTGCACTAGGAGATAAAAAGCATGGACGGCAGGTGGACGGAGATCAGAAAAATGCAGTCAAAAAAAAAATTTTTTTATAAGTTAAAAAAAAAAAAAAAAAGCAGTCAATCTGGTAAAATGGTTCAAAGTCTCCATTCTCCAAGTTCGTGGAAGTAAAGCCAATTTGGTTTTATGTGTTATTAAAAAAAATTAAAATTAAAAAAAAAAAAGTCAATTTGGTGACATGCTAAGTGGGTTGACTTGTTGTTGGGAATTTAAGAATTCAAATGGGAAGAAGCTGAACCACACTAAAAAGGAGGTTCACACACACACGTGATACCTATGTTAACATTTGAATGTTGACACTTGACATAATATGGAGAAACATATATATTAGTATAAATAATATTGATAATGCCCACGTGTTACGCGTAATTTGCTTTGCTTTGCTTTCTTTGTTATTTCACCACCGTCCTAATGCAACAAACACCTAAATTGGCCTATTTACCCAAAAAAAAAAAAAAAAAACCACGTAAATTGGCCCTAATGTCAACGTCCAAAAGTTTTCCTATTTTTTTCTAATTGCTTCATAGTCTTCCTTAGGTGCTTGTTACCAGTGGACTTCAACGAAACATAAGCTCTTTGCTATCTCGTGTGAATGTACTTTGGGGTTTTGTTGCTTTTGCCGTATAAGCAAATAACACCTCGCTTCATTCCCACCCAAAACATAAAAAAAATACGGTTGTTTCAAGCTCAGTATGAGCTTAGGTTGCAAAACTCTTGGTCGGTTTGGGTGATTTAGAGGAATACCGCTTTATAAAATTTGGAACCGAAATGTATGATTTTAGTAGAAAATTTGAAATCTGATTTTTATATCAAAGCGATATAAATAAATAATTAAATTCAACAGTATTATATACAACCTCGTTAACACGAATGATGGGCTTCTTGCACCCACACCACATCGATGTGTAAGCTTGATGTCTCTAAAAAGCCTTCATGCCGTTTGACACTTGAGTTTAACTCAAGTTAAACTGTACTTTTTTTTCTTTTTCTTCAAAAGCTTTTCGTCTTTTATGAAAAGTCAATAAAAATTACTATTAAAATTTAAAAATATTAACTCAAACTCATTCACCAAACACCCTCTAACGTGCCTGAACTCTCAAATGTCTGATTCTCTCTCTTTTTTTTTTTTTTCCCCCAGTTTCTTGTCCAGTCGTGAGTATGCAGCAATGTTAGCATACGGATGGGCCTTTCCCGGCCCAATTTTTTGTGGGTTTAAGTGGAGGCCCAACATGATACCCATTATATGGGAACCCACCAAACAAGTCAATACTTGGACCAACTATTACTGAAACAATAGAAATCAGGAAAAGAGAGGAGGCAAAAAAGGAAAGTGTGAAAGCAGAGTCTTGCAATGGGGGTCAAAAATTTTATAACTCAATTTAAATTGGCGATGGACATACCCATATACGACGCACATTTTTTTTTGCTTTATTATTATGGATAAAAAGAAATTCGAGTCCCATATTATAAAAATATAGGAGAAATTACAATAAATATGTTATTTTTTAAAAAAATTTAACGTAAATAGTAAATTTTAAAAATATTTGAGGTGAATAGTACATTCATGGTAAGTAATTTATTTATAAAAATTTTTTATGCAATTTTATTGTAAATATGCTTCGCAAATAAACTAATTATTATCAATATAATATTTACCACAAATATTATTACAATAATATTTTTAAGATAATTTTTATTGTAAATATGCTTCTTAAGAACACTAGTTATATATATGTTATTTATCATCACTCAAAAAGCTTTCTGTTATTTATTTTTTATTGCTAGAGGTTTCAGGCCAATTTTTTTGTCTAATCTCAAAATACAATAACAATAATAGACATATAAATGTTTTTGGTCACTCCTCTTAACAAATTGACATTTTAAGATGGAAACTGAATTTTTTAGAAGTAATTTTTCTTATTCTATCTAATCTTTTACATTTATCTCCTTAAACTTTTTGAACTCACGAAAACTCCCCATGAACTTTTTTAACATGTAATCCTCCATTATTTTTGCTGTCAATTTAAACAATGTTATCGATTTGGGTCATATTGTGATTATTAGATAAGTTTAGAGGGTTAATTGTTAGAACTTAAAGTTCAATAGACAATTACCAAACTACCTTAAGTTCTCTTCCAACATTATTAATAACACTTTGATTTTTTTTTTTTTTAAATTTTATGCTCCAACAAGCCAATTGGGTGGACAGTGGAGCACGAGTGACTCATTGTGGGGTGGTCCAGATATTTCTAGAATTTGCAATGATTTATTGGCATTCCTGCAGTCAGGCATTTAGAATAATCTTTTTTTTTTTTTTTCTTTCTTTCGTAAAAAGTGAAAGACAAGAAGTACTCCTACTCATACTACTACTACTTGGAGCTTTTCATCAAGCATATGCTCTTTGTCATGACCCTCTAAGATATGCTCAAATCCACTACCTTTAGCATTTGTCAATAGTTCATAACAATAAAGAGAATGGCCTTTTTCTCTTTTTCTCTCTCTATGTGTGTGTATATATATATATATATATATATATGTTTTTTTTTTTCATTCATAGTTTCCGTATATAAAATAATATTTGTATACACACAACTCCGACCCTTGAAAATGAGCCATCAATCATGGATGTTTCTACTTGTATATATGGCGATTCTTGAGCGCTTCCTTGACCCATATGTGCACATCAAATGCTCAAAAAACCAAACAATGAAAAAACTCCTTCGCCAGAATTTTAAGAATAGTGTGGGAGACATCTCATTATCTCAAAGGATTTTTCTTGTCTACTAGAATCATGGAGCAATCATTAGACAAGTGTGTTATAGGTTAAAAGTCTTGTATATATTTGTGTGTGTGTGTATTTATATATATATATATATATATATATAGAGAGAGAGAGAGAGAGAGAGAGAGTCTTAAAAGGGCATATGTCAAATAATGGCTTGAGATGTAGAGTAGCTAATAGGTCTTGTCTTATCCATTCAAGTTGTTGTGTGCCGAAATTTAGCACATTGGAGATATTAATCAGCCTTTTTCAGTGCTCTCCCATAATCTTGTTTCTCATATCTATAATATATCTTGGATGATTATAAACTTGCACCTTACAAATATTTATTTTTTTACTGTTGTTACCTCCCAACAAACACCTAACGTTTTCTCAATATAACTTTACTGTCTGTTGGAGGTTTGTCCCTAACATTGCTAAAACCCTCATCACTGAAGCATCATACACATTTCAGACAAGTGGGGAAAAAAAAAAAAAAAAAGCATGTATACCTATTTATCTTTACTGTATAGTGTGTTTGAAGGAGAAACCAACTGTTAAGGGACTTTTACGATTTATGACATGAAAAATTTGTCATAAATATCATAATTACATACATTTTAAAATTATGTAAAATCTATAAAACTGAAATTCCTATTTTATCTTCTTTTTTCTTGAATTAAATTATATTTCGGTTCATGGAAACTGTCTCTCCCTCTCTTTCTGTGTGTGTGTGTAAATAAGAGTAGAAGCTGAGATAAATAGTATCACTGAGTTAAGCTGAAATTCTTTGAGAACAAGTGATTGTTCATCATGCATAGAATTGAAGATTAATTGGTAAAGTTTCCTTATCTAGAATTGGGGGATCCAAAATCTGAAAACGTCACAAAAAGTTGAGCGCATATATATATATATATATATATATATATGTAGGGGATAGGCTGATAAGAGAGCACCAGCCCACAAAATGTGACTTGTTACCTAACTTATGCATGTACTTAACAAGTAACCACGTTCAACTCCCAGAGCTTAACAAAACAATTTAGTCTTTGGAAGAAGCACTTAATCGGTTAATCTCTGTCGGTTGTCCCTCAACTGGTCACAAAATCGCCTTAATTATAGTTAAGATTTTTGCCAACTTGATGCGGATTTTGTTTGTTTACTTCTAATCTAAGTACTCCATGCAAATCCACGCACGTTACCCACAAAATCACCTGGGATATCAAAGTACAATGACATATTAATTAATAGATGTGAATCTTTTAGATTTCTCCTCTTAAGATAATAATATCCAAGTAATTGGAATATGCACAAAGTTTAATATTGCAAGTGGTCAAATATGTGGATGAGAACTCCAAATTGTCTAAAGTACCAATGGTTATAATTATCTCTTGAAAATTATTGGGGGTAGAAATTAAACCCGTTGGTAATTGCTTCTTCGGCAATACATTTTTATGCTTTTACATAATTAGATTCACGACTTTATAAGGAGGAAAGATATTTGTGTTTATATATAGATGGGTTTTTGATAAAAATTATAACGTCTCCGGTGAACTGGTCTAACGGTAATTAATAGATTATCCTGATGATCATGTGGTCAAAGTTTGAATATTGGGTAACTTAAATATGAAGACTTGTTTTCTACGTATTTAGTACTCAATTTATGTAGTGCTTAAGACCACGCCCTTATATATTCTTATTAACGTGTTAGGTTAGCATGACGATCTTTGTTCAAGGTAGGGCACAACTGTCAGACATTCAACGAACATTCCTTGTAATATCTTGGGAGCACCTTTGATAATTAACACTTGAACGAGATATGTTAATACTGATCAGTTTTTCTTTGCGAACCTTTTTGTCTATCATACAAAGGAGAAAAATTGTGAGGTAAGGATTCCCATAGTTTCTCATATAAAAGTAAAATTATAAGAAATCGTGTTTTCTTGATTTAAAAAAAAATTCTTGTTACACATATACCATTTTATTTTATTTTTTGTTGGCATAACTAGATTATTGTGAAAAGCATTTATGGACTGTTTTTGCTTAGGTATATATGACGGCCGCTTAGGCATTCATATATCTCATGTCAAAATTTCGTTCAAGGCAATTATCAAGGCTTTCATGTATAAATATAAGATGGACACTTCAGAGAAGATTTTTTTTTTTTTTGGGTAAATGACACGTCAGAGGAGATTTAAGTTTTAAAAAAGAGACCAAAATTCAAAAAACCAGACATGAAAAATTATGAAAAAAAGAAAAAAGAAAAGAAAGAGAGCTTAACATTGACAATCCACGTGGCTAAAAGGTCCCTTTACGCCACGCATATTGATATCCTAATTTATCATCCAATTAACTGATAATTAATTTTATAAAAGTCAAAGTTTTTTCTTTTTTCTTGGTCACGACTTAATTAATTAATTATGGTAAATTACGAAGGGTAGAGAGTACAGCTTAATCATGCCTAATTATAAAATGCTTATATTATATTCATGCTTGTCCCTATCAACTCTCGAGTATTATCTGAAATGGTCATTACTCGTCAGTACTCCTTTTTTGACATATTTATGATGAGCTCATTGACTATTGAGACCAAAAAAAATAAAAAATGGAAAAAAAATTAAAAAAAAAAAAAAGATGAACAAGGAAAAAGAGAGAAACCTAATTTCAATGTGGGATTAAAAAAAAAAAAAAAAACAGATGATGATGCATTGACCATTGAGGCAGAGAAGAGAGGAATCTAATGATCTTCTTAAAGAAACAATGTATGAAAATGTGGAAAGAAAAAAACAAATGAAAGTTCTGAATCCAATGGACACACTTGTCTATTAAAAAGTCAAAAAAAAAATTCGTGAGGGAATATTGTCTGAGAGTGCCAATCATTTTTGTACATTTAACTTCGCTTTCATATATAATATGAACATATACATGATCATATAAAAATTCAACATCTTCAATATTCCAAAAGAAATACTATCTAAGTAGCTACGTGTGAATTTCGTTTTTCAACACCGCGTTCATAAAATTAACTAAATAAATTGTTCATCGATGTTGTGTAATACTCAAATATCATAATGTTGTTTAATACTCAAATGGATTTCTATACGTCCATGAAATGGATACAAAAGTTAAATTTAGTAGATGCGTATTATTAACGTGCACAACTCTTCGTGCAACAACGTTTGTTATATACAGGGGTGTATAGGGTGGCAAAATATTAGATTCTTTTACTATGTATTTTCCTTTCGTTTTTGGGGTTTGAGTCCCAATGCCTCTAATTTAATCCCTAATTCTAACTTTGACTGTTGATACTTGGGTTGGTGATGACAAGGTAGACTCAGGTGGATGACTGAGAGAAACTAACATAAAAGACTTGACTTTGTCATATTTAGGGATGTGTTTCTATCTATAGAACTAAAAAACCTGAAAATGATGGGATCAATATCAGATCTTTTTTGTTTCTTTTAACAAAAAAAGCATTTGTTACATACATATTGAACATCAAATTATTTTTATTTTCTTAATGATATGTGAATTTATCGTTGTACCTACCACTACTATTAAAAGGCACTATTGATTTGGGAGATAAATAAAATTAAAAGCATATTTTATATTGGGACGGACTTTTTATAGTCATACATAGCTGTTATTTCTATTACTTTGCAATCATAATTCCTAATTTATAGTCGCTTTCTTTCGAAAGAAAAAATGTGAACCATTTTTTTAATGATTTATTATACTTGATTGTTAAATTTAACAACATGGGATCAAATTCTGTATTCATCAAAATTGATAAGAATTTATCGGTAACGAAAGGAATTACCTCTATGAGTAATCCAACCAATTATCAAACTGAAAAATTAATTTCAAAATTTAACAACAAAATCAAGTTATGACGAAACATTATTTATAACTAAAATGTGATCCAAAAACGTAAATAATCTATTAATTTATGTAAACTCCCAACTTCTTAATTGTTGGGTGATGTTTGGATAAGGATTCAGACTTATGTTATTCCGGTTCAACCCATTGTAACTACCTGTTTTAATCCAAACACACTAATAGAACGAAATCCCAACTTATTGGCCAAGCTGATTAAAAAAGAAAAAGAAAAAGTATTGACCACGTAGAGAGATGGCCGTGATTGGGTGTTGCGGGTCTTTAAAAAGTCCACAAGTCAACGATTGGGGTCACCGCATGATAGCCATGTCGTTGGTGGCCTAGGCACAAAGCTTTTTTTTTTTTTTTTTAATATTAAAGATTTAATATCAATTTTTACATATAAATTTATGTGATATATAAAATATTATTTTTATATTAAAAATATTATTACATCAATTAATAATATTTATAAAAAAAAATGATAAATTAAAAAAGTGATATTAAAATAATATCTTTGATAATATTATTCTTTTTTAAATTCTTTATTTTTTAAATAATAATCTGACAATCTTTTTGTCACACCGCAAAAGTCACCAACATGAAAATTTTCAGAGGGAGAGAGAGCCCACGCTGCCGTTGAGACGAGACCGTGTGGGACCCAACGAGAAGACAGTAATTTCTTTGGGAAATCAAAGAGAAAGGGGGAGGGTCTTTACCGCCGTGTTCCGACAAACCGGCCCACTTGAAGAAAAACATCCACACCGTTAAGTCTCTTCAATCTTCAACTTCTCTCGCGGCCCCTCCTCACTGTGGCCCCCACTGACACTTTTCCATGCTGACTGGGCCCATGTCTGACACTACACGAAATTATCCCTTTTTTTTCCTTTTCTTTTTTTCTTTTCTTTTTTCCCTCCTTTTGCTATACAACTAACTATATATAACATATTATTACCCGAAAAAAAAAAAAAAAAACCGGGGGTTCTATCTAATATAATGGTTTATTAAGCTTTTTTCAGGAAAAAAAGAGAAGAAAAGAGAAGAAAAGAAAACGTTTTACATATTGTGAAAATCTCATAAGTGGACATGTAAAGACATTATATATAATAACAGAGTCAACCTATTATTTTAATAAAAATATATATTAAAGGATAAAGATTTTCAGAGTTTATATAAAGATTTTCAATATTTAAATGGTAAAATAAAAAAAATATGAAATTTATTGAAATAAAATTACAAAGAGAAAAGTTTATTAGAAGTGGAAGGCCCCATTCTCTACCTTAAAATTATTATTAGGTTATGCAATCATTTAAATGATCAGATACTTTAATAGTTTTATCAGTGAAGTATTTAGAAATAAGGAATTTTTATGCTAAAAACTATTGGATTTTGTTATTCTAATAATTAACATAGATTTTTTTTGGGCATAGATATTTCCTACTTTTGAAAATGAATAATAATGAAGGTCAGCTCTACATATATACACACGTAATACTTCTAATTGTAGGCTTTTTCAACAATGCGGCCAAAGTGTTTAGCTCACTATTTACATTTTTTTTTTTAAATTGTATGGAGACTTATAACTGATTTTGTTGTCATTTAATTATTACTTTTTGATTGGAAAAAAAAAAGGTGTAGACTCTTTGCAGAAAACGCGTCCACGACTCCACGGCTAGATTTTTTCATTTTCAGAGCGGGATAAATTTCTCAGTTGTTTACTTATTTTGGAATATTATTTTGGCATTACAAGTCTGAACTATGAAAGTACGTAAAAAAAAAAAAAAAAAACTATTGTCCTTCACATAAACTTTACCTTTTCTTGTGATGAGTACCTAATACCAATCATTGAAATAATAATAATAATAATAATAATAATAATAATAATAATAATAATTATTATTATTATTATTATTAAATAAATAATGTGGTCTTTCAAAATTTTGTTGACACCATGTTTGTTTGGGATTTAAGAGTTATTTACCTGGAATCAGGAGATAATTTCCCAAATATATGGGAAGATTAATTTAAAGTTATGTTTAAAAAAAAAAAAAAAGGCAATTTCATAACTGAAAACAATTAGAGTACTAAAATTGGTCTAGTTTATAAGCTTTCACATCAAAACCCTATTAATCTCTAGTAGAACAAGAAACAGGACAGCAAAATAGAAATATTATAGTGGAAGAATATTTTGCATGGCAGGTGATGTACAGCTATATATATATCTTTGATGATCAATTAGCCTATAAATGTCAAAATAATAAGTGAAACCAACTGTACTGCAAATAATATCTATGTTCGTGATTTATGGTAGTTGGAATTCGGAAAGATTGCTCACAACTTCAATTAAAGGCAGCTAGGGGGAAAAATCACTCAAAAGGTGGATTCATGAATTTCAGGTACAAAGTGGAACTTTCTTTTCTTTTCTTTTTTTTTTTTTAAGCCTGCCCAAACAACAATAATAATAATAATAAAATTATAACCCAAAGTTGCGAGGGGCCTATTAATCCATAAACAAATTAAGCTGATCGGACCAATTTATTGTTAGTAATATATATCTACGAATAATAGCTTACATGGTACGTTTATCATGCACTTAAAACCTTTTTTTAATTAAAATCTCATTACATGATATTATTCAAATATTGATATAAATAACAAGTATAAAAAAAAATTACATTTGAATCAGTTAATTTGTAAAACATAACAAAAGCCATATTGCAACTGGTACATGGGAGGGGGCGCATAATTCTCCTTAAATTATCAAATGCCACTCCATTTGTATGCGTACATTTTATATTTATGCACATTACATGTATATATATATGTGTGTGTGTGTGTGTGTATTTGTACGTCTATATGTATACATAAGTCAGCACATGCCATGCAAAGATCATTTCACTTCGGAAAGGGAAACCATCTGCTCAAAGCTGTCTCATATGTACATTATTGGCATGTTCCCTGTTCAGTCATCAAGTCAATAACTTCAAGGCTGAATACAAATAAAAAGTATAACACATATATATAATATTTACTGAAGAAACTAGAGAGCTGTGGCAAATATTGCACTTGTTTTCCCTTTTGTTAGAAATATATAGAACTCATTGCACACCATTTGAAAATCATAAAGAAATTAAAACAAAAAACATATTGTATGTAATTGAAAATATATATATTTAGCTCCATAACCATGCACAAATATAAATGAGCTGCAGCATATCTCTATTATAAACACTAATATAAAAAAAAAAAAAATACATGCCCAATGTATTAAGTAAAAATAAAAAGAAGCCCATGCAACAATCAACATGCAAATTGCAAGTGCAAAAAAAAAAAAAAAAAAAAAAAAGGACCCTTTTTTTTTCTTCTTTTTTTTTTCCCCTCCTTTACCAAACACAAAAACAAGTAATTTCCTTGTCACGAATTAATCCCGAGCTTTGTCGTGATGATCACGATGACGACTCGGAGAAGTCAACGGGAAGAGATTCAAGAGCTCCGGCGGTTCTGACGCCCTCGGCGTGCTCAGCGGCGACGGGTGCAAGTAAAACCCCTTGTCTGCGATCGCCCTCTCCTCCTCAGACACCGCCGGAGACGACGGCGACGGCGACCCCGAGCTCGGTACGAACAGCGACTCGGACCCCAACGGCGTCACCGGACTCGGAATCGGCGAGTCGACCCAGTGAATCTGACGCGGCGAGAGGTGGTATTGATGAGCCGCCACCGCCGCCGCCGACGCCGGCGACAATACTCCTCCTCCTCCTCCTCCTCCGCCGCCGCCGATGGTGGCGAGGCTGAGCTTGATCTCAAGCTTCCTCATCGTCTGCCTCCGGTCTTGGAGCTTGAAAGGCGACCGGCGAGGGCCGGTGGGGTCGACCGGGATGGTGGGTTTGGAGAGCCTGCTGGGGAGGGTGACCGGGAGCTTCTCGGAGTCACCGGACGAGCCGGTCAGCTTCTGGACCAGGTCTTTGAAGGTGTTTGGGTCTGCTTGGACGAAGGTCGTTGGTGCTGGCGATGTTGCCGATGGAGTAGTACTACTACTCGTCACGGTTTTCACTTGCCTTTCCATTTTTTCTTTTTCTTTTTCTTTTTCTTCTTTTTTTTTTTGGCTCAAAAACAATCAATATTTTTCCCAGTAAGAAATAGAGGGAATTTTCATGGGAGTTGTGGGTGGCTCTAAAAAAAATTGGTCAGCTGATCATCAGAGATAGAAAGAGAAAGTATATTTGTTTTCTGAGAGAAGTGTTTTTTTTCCTTTTTTTTTTAGTTGTAGTTGTGATGTCTGAGGATTGTAGAGAAGGAACAAGAAGAAGGTTTTTATAATGGTGATTTTGGGAAGCTAGAGTGAAGATGGGTCCTTTTTATAATATTATTATACTATATTCAGCTTCTTTGATGGATTTTGTTGTGCGGTGTGTGTTACATAATACATACATATATATATATGTGTGTGTGTGTGTATGTATCTATTTATATATAATATACATATATATACATATAGGTGTGTGAAACAACCTTGGTTTAGTTTCAAAAGAAAGCTGCGGACTTGACTGTAGCAAAATACAGGTCACTACCCACAAGACAGATGGTAGGACTTTTGTCTCTTTATCGTGTTTGGACTAAATTGAAAGGAATTATGCAATACAGTTTCCGAGAAAATAACCTGACCGAAATATTAAAATGTTGTGTAATTGTAGAGTTGAAAATATTGGATTATAATTATTGAATAAAACACCAGATTAGAATTTATGTATAACATCCCGAACACTGACACAGTTTTTTCCAACTAAAAGTAGAGGAAGATGCAGAAACATGTAGTTGAAACACCAATTGATTGAGACTTGAACATTGAACCTTCGCTACTGTTGGAAACATCAGATAAAGACTTGATTTCAAAATCGCGAAAATAATTTCTCACCATTTGTATCAGGGAAAAAAATACACACACACACACACTTGTATATATATATATATATAGGCTTAAGATTTATTGTGGTGTTTGGGTTTTTCGTTAGGTAAGAGTTGAGAACTGAACAGTATTGTTTACAATTAATCAATCTCAAGGCTTTTGCCTTGTCACTTGATTGGCAATTTTCTAGACACTTTCTCGGGCTTTTGCTAATTGTAACTCATAATTGCACCTCATTTTGCTATCAAAAGAAATAAAATATAACCATCATGACATTTCCGTGTTTCTAGTATGCAAACTGAAAAGTTCTAACTGATCAGGACAGTGTAATTTGTACATGGTTTATCTTGTGTTTTTATTACTTTTTGGTCCTTGTAATACACGGATTTAAGAGTAAGGATAACAGATGGTGCGACGATAATGATGTATTTTTGTCTTTTTCTTAAGGTTAGAAATTCGATAGTCTTAGCTCAAAGGTCATGCCTGATCAATGAACTATATAACGTCCAAGTCATCGTGGTGTAAGTGGAATTGTCCGTATTTCAAGTAGAATTGGAAATTTTATTTTCTATTTTATTGAAGGACCCCAAGATTTCTTCTACATTTAATGGGAATGAAAGGAAGAGACGACACCTAAATTGATCCCCTTTTGAGTCATCATAGTGGGGAGTGTAATTGAGCCCGTCTTTTGTGCAAAATTAGATTAGGTCTTTTTTATTTTCGTTGATGGACCCCAATATTTATTTTATAAACAATGAAAATAATATGATACCAATATTGATCCCCTTTTAAATCATGATGGTGGTGAAAGTAGCGAGACTGTCCTTTGAGCGTAACTGGATTATACCTTTTTTGTATTAATGATGGATCTTAAGATTTCTTTTATACATATTTGGAATTAAGGACCAGATGAGACCAATATTGATCCTCTATTTTCCCTCACCAAATTAAAGTTCAGGTCGGGTGTGTGAGGATTTGATTTTGATTTCAAAACATTCAATGTTGTGATTAAAATAATGGAGTCATTAGCAATAGAAGAATGAATTGATCATCAAATTTGAAATTTGGTTTAAGATCCAAGTTTAATTTTGAATTATAAGCTGTCGGACATAATTAGGGAGGAATCAAAGGCAAAAAGTATTTGCTAGTCAGTCTCCAACACTAAGTTAGTCCATCGTCTTCATGTTTTGTGTAGCTGCTGCCAGTAATTAAAGTATTAATTGTTTTGAAATTTTTTTTTTTGAGGGAATTAATTGTCTTTTTTATTTTTTATTTTTTGAGTAAAGGTTTTGATTACGTTTAAACTTTATTGTCAATAATCATTATAGAATCATGGTGATGATTATTCTATTATATTTTACTAAACGTTTTTTGTACGAAGTCTCCCACCCATCTCTTTCGGCCTTCCTTTTCTGCTTTTGCTTTTGTGACATTTTTTCATACTCAAAAGTTTTAGTTCAATTCATACGTTCTCTGGCAAATTAATTAACATTAATAGATGTGTTTTATAATCAAAATTATGTCTTTGAAGATGACGCTGTCATGAGTGATTATTCTGTCATACACAACCTATGAAAATTCTTGCCATACGCGCCCAATTAACTTTTCAACCAAAGGGGAAAAGTGATATAAGCAATTATATCCCAATCAGTCCCCAAAAAAAAAAAAAAAAGGTTTTTTTAGGTATATAATAAAACTGTTATATATATATATATAATTAAAGATATAGTCTAGAAAGTTGAAAGTTCGGATTCAGTTATCCTCAAATTAATTTTTTTTTAAAGAAAGCAAAACTATAAAATTGTATACATTTTATAGGTTACTATTCTATTATTTTCTTCCTGATAGAAGTTGAATCAAATGGTAGAGACGCTGATTTTTTTTTTTTCAACTATACGTCACTCATTTTTTGAGATAGTTAATTTTTACATGATTTGTGATAAATGAGTTTGGAAAAACCTTATCCCCGAAAATTAATTTAAGAAGAGAGAGTATTCAATTCATATATAAATCTCATGACAATATACTAATTTGACGATGCATATTAAATTCAAAAATATTGTCACATTCTTTAATAAAATGTCCTCCTATTGACACGTACCCTAAATCAGAGTCACAAATTTATTCGATTGAAAAACTTGAAGGTATAACAATGAATTGAGTGAATTTTACAGTTTGAAAAAATGATGTGTCTGGTAATTTCATGTGTTAAAAAAGAGAGTATTAGGGATGTTGAGTACTAAGTGAATAAAAACTTTCAAAACAAAAGCAAAAAAGTAAAAGTAAATAAGATTAGAGGTAGGTGTTTGATAACGTGTCTCATTTTGGAACACAAAGAAGTAGTCATTGGTTTCAAAAGATGAGTGAAATTGAAGCTGAGTTGAGAGTTGAGAGTTGAGACTGAGAAATGGTTTAAAATGAAAGAAAAGGGAAGGTTATCCTGTCACTTGTTCTCTCCCACTGTGAGTAACATTTTATAGGACCTTTCATTGTAATTCATTGCCCTCAAACAGGGAACATTAAACCCATTTTATCGTGCAATAATTAGGTGTCTTTCTTTTTTTCTATTATGATAGGTTTAAAATTCGATATTTAGTTTTATTTTAAGGTTTTTGTTAGTCAATAGATTGTACGTCATTTAAACTTACCATGATAGAAATAAAATTAAACTCATTTTTTAAATAAAACTGGATCAGATCTTTTTCGTTACGTTAAAAGGATGTGATGATATTAGTAATTTAAAAAGTTTTAAAAGATTGAATAAATATTTAGTACGCCCCTCCTATTTCAAAAATATACTTTTGTACATTTTCCCTTTTCAACCACACCGCGCTTGATAGAAAGGGGGAAAAAAAAGAATGAGAAATTAAAAAGGTCAGAGATGGACAAAAAGAAAATAAGACAAAAAAGGAAATGTGAGAGATATATGAAATAAAGCCTTCATCTTCGCTCTTCCTTCGTCAGCACACCGTGATTGGTTCGGAAATCGTTCCAACGTCACAAAGGTTGAAGAACACTTAAAAGCAGCCCATGATTAGGCCCATTTTATACAGGGAATTCACAATATTCATTCAGCAAAATCGTGTCAAGATCTCAAGTTCAACTCATGACATTCTTCCTTCAGTAGTAATCTTTTATTTTTATATTTTTATCTTTTTGGTGGTAGAAAAAAGAAAGGGTTCCTTCAATTGTAATCATTGTAATGTAAAAATTATGGAACCGGAGATGACATTCTTTCTACCAATTCCTTTCTCGTTTTGTTTTCTTTCCAACACTGCCTTGTTTTTTTTTTTTTGGTCGCTGGAGTTTCTAGTGGTAAGAATCTATTCTCTAAAAGAAGAACTAATATTTTAAGAAAAATGCTGAAAACACTAACTCTAATATTAATTTTTAAATATGAACTCTATTATCAACTTTTAAACACTAACCTATATGTCACTTGACTTGTCATTTTGTGTTTTTATTGATAAATATTCAAATAATTAACATATTAACCGATAAAAATATGATAACTTATGGGCACCTCAATTGATACCTTTCTCATCATGTGCCATAAAACTTTTATTGTGACCAACACTTAATAATCAGACAAGATCACGCTATAAATTTTTAATATGAACCTTTATAGATCAAACTCGTTAAAAATAATTTAACAAATGGAAAATAATTCCTGCCGTAAACGAAATATGAGTTCTAATTGTAGACGTCTTTTTTTTTTCTTTTTTTTTTTAAGGAAGGGGCAAAAAAGTGATTGCAATTGGCGGCCTGGCTTATCATGGAAACGAATAGTGTAGCCTGTGGATTTTGGTAGCCAATTTGTTACGGGTCAGCCTTTTCCTCTGGGCCAGCTAGCTCTCGACATGTGTTTGAATGTTCAAACCTTGAGCCCAACCAAGCCAATTGGGTCTTTTCTTTCCCATGATGAAAACAATCCAACGGATAATTCTGAGTTGCAACAACAGAAAGAGAGGAAAAAAAAAAAATTTCCTATTTTGTTGCTTGCACGAGAGAGGGGAAAAAAATAGAGACGTAAATGCCATAAAAGTCTCATTCTAACCGAAATTTGGTCAATATCTGATTTATTTGGAATTGTTGTAAGATGTTGAATTACGAGATTGACAGTTGCTATAATCTAAAAGACAAAATTTTGTTTAACGTAATCTAATGGATTAATTAATATTTTATTTTTCACAACTTGATTGTTCACGGAAATAGTAAGTTATATGAAAGACTAACAAAGTTACATGATACAATTCTTTAACAAAAAAAATTACATGATAGAATATTAAAACTTTTTTTTTTTTTTTTTACGGTTTTAAATTGTCAGATTACTTTGAAATCCAATCATATAAATATACATATATATATATATGTAAATAATATAACGGGTTTTAATATAAATGTGACGATTCAAAATAATATGTTATGGTTAAATTTTATTCTTTAATATGTATTTTATTAAAGAGTTTTGAGCTTTAAAAATAGAGGTAGGATGTGTGAGACATGATTTAAACTATGAGAATCAAATTGTCTAAAAAAAAAAAACGAAAATCATATTCAATTAAAAATTTATAATTAGTGAAATTTAATAAAATTATGAGGATTTAAAACTGAACTCATACTAAGAGATTTCTAAATCGTTTTTTTTTTTCCTAGAAAATTCTCAAAAATTAAGAGAGGAAAATGTGATTATTCTTAACAACTTTGATTGTTATTTTTAGACTCTGTTTGGTAGAAGGGAGAGAAAAGTGGAAGGAGAGAGAAGTAAGTTACCTAAGTAAGGGAAATAAGGAAGGAGGGAGATGTCATTTCTTTCATGATTTTGGTATGACAGAAAGAAAGAAAACAAAAATCATCTATCTTGTTCGGTATAGAGATACAAGGGAAATAAAATAATAGTTTTAATTTGTAAAATGATTATATTATCTCTAACCAATGAGATATATTGAATACGTCTAAAAATCTCTCTAATTTGAGGGATTAAAATTGAGTCTTTTTGAAGGATTAAGAGTCCCTTTTCTAATCCGTTCCTCCTCTTCTTTCCTACCAAGCAACCATAGTTGTCAAAATCCTTCCACCCTTTCCCTCCCTTCCATTTTTCTCTCATACCAAATACACTCTTAGAGTTAGTGAAAGAGATAGAAGCAAGCATTCCTGGCCAATGATCTAGTGCACCACTAGGGCTTTGTCCTCCAAATTCTCGTTACGAGTTTGTTATATCGGATGTTAAGTTCAGCAGTAGAGTTCGTACCATTTGTGGAGGGGGAGCGTTATGGGATCAAAGATGTGGCTGGGGGTTGGATCATTGTTGATCATGAGGCATTTTTTAGTCCATCGGTTGTCAAATCTTGTCATTCCATTTGGAAGTTTGGGTTTGCAAGAGAAGGTGAGTCATTTAGTATTGTGCATGTCACACCTTTACCACCATTAAAGGCTCGTGTTTGACATCTGTTTACCTCTTTTGTCGCTTTCTTCTACTGGAGTTTAGGGCTTCGATATTTTTAATATTTTTATGTTTTAGTTTGTGAATTTTGTTATGTTTGTGCTCGATATCTGTCATACTTTTTAAAGTGTCTTTCGTTTAAGAACCAGGCTTTAGAATATTTTCCCTTTCTTAAAAAGGAAAATAATAATTTACCCTAAAAAAATCTAAAAATATCGAACTAGACATGTTGTACAAGTTCATACAAGAAGGTGGGCCGAGCCGTCCTGGCATCTAAAACGTTTTAACTCACGCACTAGGTTTCCAATTTTCCTTTTGCTGTTGTTATTTTCGGGTCCAACTTATCTTTTTCTTTTTTGTATCCTAATTTTATAACGAGGGAACTTTTCTTACCTTTGTCTCTGTAGAAAACCATAATTCGACTCCTTGAACCAAAGCTCAAGAAGACGAAGAAGAGTTACCGATGACTAGCTCTAGCTGTATGTGGTGTAGGCCAGTGGTCGTAGCCAAACCGATTCGCAACAAGCGCTTCGTGTCGCCGGCGAGAGCGCTGAATGGCGTCGGGCTTTTCGTCCGCCATGGTTCGATTTCGAGGTCCTTGAGTTCTAGGGTTTGTGGCATAAGGGCTTCCATGGTGGACTCGTATGAAAGCTCTTCCAATTTCATCAAGCGCATGGAACAAGCCTGGTTAATCTCTCAGGTAAATTTTCTTTTTCTTCTAATTTTCTTTTGGAGAAAGCAAAAAAGACTAAATTTTGATGGAATCTTGTTTTCATTGCTAAAGTTCCATTTAATTTTCGAGTAAGAAAAGTGTTTACTTTGATTTCGGATGTCAATTTTAGAATCGGAATCGAAATTGGGCCTTTTTCCCATACTGTCTTGGTTGGAGTAGTTTGTTTGTTTATGTATTTTATTTAAGGAACATCTTCACAAAACTATATCTATATATATATATATATATATTTGCTTGATTTATGTCATGCATACGTTGATAAGCAAATTATCGAATTTTTTCTTCTTTCAGAATTCTGGGATTCAGATTTCGCAGAGTATTATTATTACATGCATGTACAAATTCCGTTTGTATCCTAATTGTGGGCATAATCTGTGATGATATTTACAGCAACCAAGGCCAGTTGCTTGCTCTTCTTGTGAGTCACATGGGCATATGGAGTGCAAATGGTGTGCTGGTACTGGTTTCTTCATTCTTGGCGATAACATGCTCTGCCAAGTTCCTTCTAGAAACACTGCTTGTGTAATCTGTGCTGGAAAGGTAATTTGATTCATCTTTTCAAGTGTCTGTCCATTTATAATCCTAACTTTTGTGTGTGTGTGTGTGTGTGTGTCAACTTGTAGTGGTGAGTTATAATCTTTTACGGGTAGATGCAATCTCCAATAAGAAAAATGACAACTCACCTACCATGTAGGTTGGTACAGAAAAATGTAGGATTAGAATTGATGTCTTAGCACTATTCTTTTATGATATTAATTGAAGACCTTACTTGTGATGTTCTTCAGGGATCAATGTGCTGCTCTGATTGCAAAGGGACGGGATTTCGTGCTAAGTGGCTAGGAGAGCCTCCTATCTCCAGGGCCAAGGAGCAGCATTAGGTCTCATCTACCGAAAGCTCCAACCGTCAAATCAAGGCTGCAAAATCATTGTAATAAGATCCGTATTGATACTCTGATTTCTCAAGTCCTCTTTCCCTGATTTATGATGGAAAATTTATCGATGCAGCTGCTTTTTTTACTTCATACATGAAGTTAAAGCATCAATTGTTTTAACGTTGTAATTATGAATCACCACAGGTATAGTATATTCATTAAATTCTTGAAAATGAAGGTGTATGATTGCCTCTCTGGTATGGGATGATATTAAGCAGAAAGTTATCTAACAGGAAAAATTGTGAAATAACTTTTAATCATCACCAATAATCTCTACAAGAACAAAGGCCGTCTTTGAACCGATGAAACCGGTTGTTGTCCCTCACTATGATTTCCCTCCCTACAATGCCCGAGATGAACTTTATGGCACGGTGGCAGTCACCACAGATCCTGAGGTTTTTTGTGATCCTAATTGGTACTCCGGGAGGAATGGCTACGAGGCCAAATGCAAGGGCAATCTTCTCACTGTGGTACCAAACTTCTGATATTTTCTCTTCTTCTTCTAAATCGAATAGAGCAAAATCGGTGTCAGGAAAATAACCTGCCTCCTTCATCTTCCTTCTTAACTTGGTTAGCATTGCCTGAATCTCGGCGTTCCTCTCGTGAGATGTATCTTTTGCTTGAAAAATGTGAACTGTATTCTTTACGGTGATCCAACTATAACCTGCACCTTTCTTAATCCCGACATCCTTCATTTCCTTCCTCACAAGAGTAGCTTCTTCCCACCTACATTCATAAATAACCAAAACGTTCAATTTTATTTCAATGGAAAAAAAAAAAAAAAAAGGAAGAAGAAAAAGAAGAAGAAGCAAAACACTGATCTTTAAACTAGTTTTGTAGGTAAAAATTATGAAAATTAGGCCAGTAATTTATTGTGGAAATACTTGACCCAGCAAGTAAAGCCATAAAGGGTGTTTGGTGAATGAGTTGAGTAAAAATTTTTAAGTTTGAGTTGAGTTGAATTGACTTTTTAAAAAGTAATTATAAATTTTGTTGACTTTTCAGAAAAAAAAATAAAAATTAAGATAAAAAAATACAATTTAATTGGAGTTGAACTTGATTACCAAACAAGCCAATAGAGATTGGCCTTTGTTTGGCATAAATATACCTGCCAGCTGCAGCAAACATATTAGAAAGCACCACATGATTGCCAGAGTCTCTAGGATCAAGTTTAAATAAATTATCAGCTGCAATCTCCCCTAGTTCCGTTTTCCTGTACATTTTACAAGCTCCTAGAAGAGCCCCCCAAATGGAAATTGTGGGATGAATAGGCATCTTCTTGATAAAATCGTAGGCGCGCTCTACAAAACCCGCACGCCCTAGCAAGTCCACAACACATGCATAGTGCTCTGCCCCTGGTTCAATCCCATATCTAGCTCTCATTGACTCAAAAATCTCCATACCCTTTTCCACTGCACCTGCTCTACTGCAAGCCGATAATATAGAGACTAACGTCACATGATTTGGTACAACCTCACAGTCATCGGATGTCATTTTCTCACATAATGCCAAAGCTTTGTCTGCAAGCCCTTGGTGCGCATATCCATTTATCATTGCATTCCAAATAATTGAGTTCCTCCGAGGCATCTCATTGAACACATGTTCTGCATCATTAATGCTTCCACATTTTCCATACATGTCCACAAGTGCACTCCCAACAAAGATATTTTCCTCGACGCAAGCCCTCACTGCAAGAGTGTGGACCGACCTACCCAATTCGTAATCCGACAGCCCAGCACAAGCACTTAGAATTGCCGAAATCATGAAATCATTAGGCCGAACACCTTCTCTCCTAGCCTGCATGAATACTGCACAAGCCTTTTCCTCCTCCTCATTTTGCACGTACACAGCCATCATAGAGCACCAAGAAACATCATTCCGTTGCCGAATTCTATCAAAAGCCATCTTGGAAGACCGAACCTCCCGACACTTTCCATAAAAATCAATAAGCCCATTCATGACTTTGACATCTTTCCCATACCCACATCGAACTACAAACCCGTGCAACTGACACCCAAGTTGCAAATCCAACGTATCTGAACATGCATTAAGAAATGCACAGAAAGTGATTGAGTCGGGCTCCCCACCCACTCTCAGAAACTCAATAAACTTCTCAATACCATTCCTAGGCCTTCCACTAAGCACTGCATTCGATAGATATGCATTCCAAGTCGCACTATTTCTATCAGGCATTTCATCAAACACTTTACAAGCATCATCCCAAAGACCAGTTTTGCAATACATATCAAATGCACCACACCCAACAAAGACGTCACGTATCTGGCCAATCTTAACCGCAATGGCATGAACCTGTCGTCCGATAAACGGCATGCCGAGCGACGCCAAGGCCTTGAAAACGCACGGGAACGTGAAGTCGTTGGGAAGAATAGAGTCTAAACGCATGTCAGCAAAGTGAAGTAAAGCGGAATCGAAACGGCAGTTGTGGACGCAGCCGGCGATAAGCGAGCTCCAGGTGACGACGGAGCTAGACGGAGCGAGCGAGAGAACGAGTTGGGCCGAGTTGGGTCGGTCGAGTTTGGAGTACATGTTGACGAGGTGGTTGCAGAGGAAGGGAGGGAGCGGGGAGCCGAGGGTCTTGATGATCTGGGCATGGACGGCTCGGCCGAGACGGGATGAGCGAGTCGACACGGCGGACTCGACCAGGGAAGCGAGCGAGTTGACGGTGAGAAATGGCATGGTCGGTGGTGGTGGTGACGGTGGTTATGGTCAAAGCCGGTGCCGAGGACGAAGTGTTTGTGATATTTCTCGCAGAAGAGGCTTCGCCTGCAAGAAAAAGAAAGAGCCGATTCTGGAATTTTAACAACATAAATAGAAATCGAAAAGACAAGATGCGGAAGATGGGATTTTCGGAGAAAATTGTCTGGGTAGACTTGTTGGAATTCCTTCTCGAGCCTGCGTTGAACGAGCTTCAGATTTTCCATAGTCTTGCAATTTTCCCGCCTCTATCTGTAGCTACTTTGGCTTTTGATTTTCTATTTCTTGAGGGGAAAGGAAAAGTTGTCGTTTTGCTACTCAATTAAACACGTCGTCGTTTGACTAACAAAAGACATACAATTTTTTCCTCCGGAGAAAAAAAGCGACAACAATTTCTTCACATTGTCGTTTTCCCTTCATTTTATTTGTTAAAGCAAATGACTCTAATAATTATTAAAAAAAAAAAAAAAGGGCAAACGACATGCTGTTTAAAATAAGCTATTATTTGTAAAGGAAAATCAACCGATAAGGCTCAACGTTGAATCTTCATTTGTTTCATTGTCTTATTTCAAACTAAAATGTACTTTTTTATTTCAATTTTGTTTTTTCAAAAAAAGTTTTTGTCTTTTCTAAAAATTCAACAAAAATTTTTAACTCAAATTTAAAATTTTCAACTAAAACTTAAAATTTTCAAACTCAACTAACGAACCAAACGAAACCTTAAGCTTATGATTAAAAAAATCATTTAAACAAGAATTTCGCAATTTCATAACGAGAAAATAGTAAAAGCCTAAAAGGAAAATAAAAGTCCCCATTTGAGTGGTCTTGCTGGGAGAGAAGTCAGAACCACCTCTTTAGTTGAGACTAGAGACAAGAGACTTGAGAAAGGCATAGCAACAAGTACGAGAGGCTTTTACCAACTTTTACCCAAAAAGATGCGATTGTTGGACCAATACATGTAAAACATTTACCCAACTTCCAACAGAAATTCTTTTACCTAAAAACTTCCCAACAGAATTGCATTCCAAATACAGACGGATTATAATTACATTGGCATTGGAGCCCGATCTTCTTGCAAGCCAATTTTACTAATATATAAAGACCGATATCTGTATTCGGCTTTATCAATCCAATGTCAATTGCTTTGGACTATGGCCGAGAAGAGTAATTTATTAACATCCTCTGGGTCTGAACCATTGCTCACATCCCCTGCATCATATGGACACTTGGTTAACATAACGTTAGAATACAACTATTTCGATAGATATAGCTTTATGCTGGAAAGGTGTCGACTTCTAGCAAACAATAAGACCCCTTTTAACTGCAAAACCAGCACAATATATAGTCCATGTATCTCTAGTTCACCAAAAACATAAGTTCCCATTAACACCAAGTCATACAGCTACTGAAATTTCCCTGGCATTATCCAAGTAATCATGCCATAGGAATGGAAACACCGGTGTTAATCTCCATATTTCAAAGGTAAAGCATGGAGTCCACCAAGAAAAGCATTATTAAATACTAATTCCCTTCACAAGGTTTAAACGGATCAGTGTGGCTTGGAAGCATTACCTGTTCTTGATCTGACTTGAACCGTCCACTCATCAATAATCTGCATCATAAAAAGACCAGTTTGATTATAACAACGCCCTCCATGCCCCTTTCTTTCAATATATATGTATGAAATAAAAAAGTCCAGGAAAAGGGACGACCAGCATTAGCATACCCCTTGGACATTACGGAAGGGACTCCCCAGACGCTGAGAGGAGTTTTTACTAAAAACCCTATAATTGTGCCCTACCCCTTGACAAGGAATGCGTCACCCCAACCCTGCTGCCGAATGTACCAATGGCAAGTATATGTGGAATGTGGGGCATGGTCCCAATTACTCTAAATTGAGTACTAGTCTAGCAGACCTACTTGGTATGATAGTCTATAGCCGCTAGACCATCCCACTTGGTGGATACAAGTGTATGTGTGCCGTGTGCGTCTAAATTGAAAAGTTAAAAATGGATTGAAATGAATTGACTAAAGCATGTACAAGGCCTAATCAAAGCTACCCGTGGAACATCTTTCCCCACAGGTATATACTTATAAGAAACAGCCTTGCCACAGATTAATGTCGGTTGCTTGCTGGCAAATGGTGCAAAAACTAGAGACACCACTTGGAAAATTACGCAACCACCCAAATTCAGTATCTTAACAGGAGCAAATATCATACATATGAATGACAAAAAGATTGAAGAAAAAAGTACTAGTTCCCTATGAAATGAATTCATAACACAAATTGAACTCTTTCATTTCCTTTACCTTTTTTTTTCTACTTAAAAATAAAAAATAAAAATGAATTATTAAAAAATCAAAGAAGTGAAGGTAAGTTCAGAAAAAGAAAAAAAAAAAAAAAAACCTGGTTGAAGCTAGCAAAAGCAGAATCGCTAGAGTCATCACTAAGGGGAACAACGCCCATGGATGTTTGCATCCGCTGAATCATGCTTCTGTTTCCAACAATAACTGTTCGCGCCTTATCAATCAAATCCTGAATTTCAAAATCGAACACGAAAACAAACATTTCAACCAAAAGGAACTTGATTTTGAGTCAAATTTGAGTGCTTGAAGCAGAAATAAACAATCACTCAACCTGTTTCGCGGACAGAAGCTCGCGGCACTGCTCCTTCAAAGCCGATATATCTTCCTGAATCTTCTTGATTCTAGAAACCAGCCTCATTGGATTCGCCTGAAAAAATAAAAAAATTGGAGCTTATTCTGGAATTTTAATCACAGAAGTCCAAATTGAAGTCGAAAAAGGGATTTTTGGCGAACATTGTTGGGGTAGACTTGTTGGAACTCCTTTTCAAGCTTGTGTTGAACGAGCATCAGATCGTGATTGGCTTGCGTGAAAAGCTTCAGCAAACCGTCCGTTGCTTCGTGGTGTTGATCGGAATACCCCATTTTCTTCTGTTTCTTTCTCCGAAAGTTATGCGTTTCTCTCTCCAAGGGCTTTTTAAAGCTACAATTTCCCCGCCTCTCTGCAGATTGGCTTTTGATTTTCCAATTCTTTGGTGGGGGGGGGGGGGGGGGGTGGGGGGATCGACGTTTCGGTACTCAATTAAACACATTGTCGTTTTACTGACGAAAGACAATGAATACATTTTTTATTCCGGAGGAAAAACGACAATAATTTTCTTCATACGGCCGTTTTCCTTTGTTTTTATTTGATTGGTCAAGAAACGACATTGTTAAAACGACACATTGTTTCAATGGCTTGCATTTTTGCTGAAGTCACCGGGGGTGGGTGGGTGTGTGTGCGCGTGTGTTTTTTTTTTTTTTTTTTGAGAGTAAACTGGCTTATTTGATAAATAAAGAAAATCGTTTGAAAAGAGGATTTCGGCTTTCTTGGGAGAGACTAGAAACTTGAGAAAGAAATGGCAACAAGCGAGGAAGAGAGGCTTCTGGAGACCCAATTGGAGCTCCAATTGCAGGAGCAAAGAGACTCTCTCTCCGCCCTTACGGACGCCCTTGCTTCTGACCCTTCCAATCCCGAGCTCCTCTCTGTACTCCCCCTTTCGCGACCTACTCAGAATTTTTTTTTTTGGGTGTAAATCG
Organism: Ficus microcarpa; assembly: GCA_025413485.1. Lineage (NCBI taxonomy): Eukaryota > Viridiplantae > Streptophyta > Magnoliopsida > Rosales > Moraceae > Ficus > Ficus microcarpa. The sequence goes on along the minus strand of CM046377.1, from coordinate 38,525,452 downwards.
ATTTCCCCCCCTCGGAACTGGAACTATATATCAGACAAATCAACAAATTTTCCCCTATTTTGATTTTTGATTTTTAAAATTTTATGTAAATATTTACAGCTATGAATTTCGCAGGTTTCTGAGGAGCTTGTTGAGGCAATAAAAGATGCGGAGGAGGGGCTTCTCCATCTAAAACGTGCCAGGTTACTTCGAGAAGCTGATTCGGTTCTACTTGGTTCATTAGCTAATGATCATACTACTACTCATGATAAGGATGTCGAGGAGGTAACTGAACCTCTTGACGCCACTGATGTTGACCCTGAACCTTTGGAGGATCACCCAACTTACGGTGTTGGATCAAAATGCCGGTTCCGCCACACCGATGGCCGTTGGTATAACGGTCGAATCGTTGCGCTGGACGGCTTTGGTTCCGCCACGATTTCGTTCCTCACCCCTACATCGGAAAATATGCTGGTAAAACCACAATGCTTGTTCCTTTTCTTGCTTTCCCATTTGTCAATTGTCATGTTCTACATGTTTGAAGAAATCTACACGTGATGATTGATGAAATTGTTTTATTGCATTTCCCTCAACTGTTCTTTGGTATGATCTTTTCTTTTGATGATGATTAATTCCAAATTTTGTTATGTGGTTTAGTGGTTTTTTGTGGAACAAGGATTCTGCTATCTTATTAGGACCAAGGAAATGAGAAATCAATTATGTTTAGTCTTGTACGCCGGTAAACTAACAACAGACTTAACACTGCAGATATGCAAGTTCTTTCTGCAGCAACGATGTCGGTTCGGTAGTAACTGCCGCTTCTCACATGGTATGCTGCAATCATATCTATCGATAGACCTGTTATAGTATAAAGTTGATCCTTGGAGTCTCATTGCTTGGTTACGAAATATTATTACAATTTTGTGAGCAATAAGTGCTTGGAGATTGGTCTGACTGGATACATATGATAGTTTTGGTTCCGGTATAATAGGGAATATTAGTTTAGCTTCAGCATGGAAGCAATATTTCTTGTTAGTCTCCTACTTCTTTCCAAAGAGCTTACCACTTGGCATCCTCTTTATTTCATTTCTAGTCCTATTTTTTGGGTATTCACGTTATGCAAAACACAACCGTTTTCTTAACTCTGTTACTCAACAATTGTAGCACTGTAGTTTTTCATAAAAATTTTTTTATTTAGCTTCTTTTATTGTTGATGAGCATCTTGGAGTTAAGTTTAGATTATATGTACAGGATTTGATGTCCCGTTATCCTCTTTGAAAACGTATATCTCAACAATATGGGACCAGTCACTAGTGGGTTCCAGTATTTGGGCAATCTCTGATTGCAAGGACGGTCTTTGGAGGGAAGCTGAGCTTGAATCATGGGATGATACACTTGGGATAGGAAAAGTTGTTTTCCGAGATGATGGAAGCTTGGCAAACCTGGGGAATGAAGCTATAACTTTATCAGAGTATGCTGAAATGAGTGACGAAGAAGAAAGTGATTCCAGCTCGGAACAATCTGATTCCAGTGACTACGACGAAGAGGGCTCACAGGGTTTAGGATTTCTCAATAGCAGCAACCTGCAGAGAGGTATCCAGAAAGAAACAGCGATATTTGCCAAGTGGGAGAACCACACCAGGGGGGTAGCTTCCAAGATGATGGCTAATATGGGTTACCGTGAAGGGATGGGTTTAGGTGTTTCTGGGCAGGGAATGTTGGATCCAATACCAGTCCGAGTTCTTCCTGCCAAACAATCTCTTGATCATGCGGTTGAATCTCTTGAAGGGGGTGAAAGTAAAGAGAATCGAGAAGGGAAGAAGCGGAGCAGAGGTGGTAAGAGGAAACGCGAGAAAAAATTTGCAGCATTGGCTAGGGCAGCAAAAGAGGAAGAGGAATTGGCTCCCGACGTTTTCAGCCTCATCAATAACCAACTCGCGAAGCATGCTGAATCTCTTAATGGTTCAGTGAAGAAGCAGCATCGAAATAAAGATTCTTCAGAGGGGAAGAAGGTTGATCGGCGTACTTTGGTAGCATGTGATGATGAGGTGAAGGGTCTAAGGATGAGGGTTGAGAAGCTTGAAGAAATGGTTAACAGAAACAGAAAAGAGAAGGTGGTTTATGAGGCGGCTATGAGGAAATTAACGGAGACAAGGAAGGCCTTAGCTGACGCTGAGGCTGCTCATGCATCTGCCTCAAATGCGGTTATCAGCAAAGAAAAAGAGAAAAGATGGCTCAAGTTTTGAACTTATTTTGTATGTGTGGTGTCTTGCATCTTCGCAAGATCCTGCATTAGTTTAAGCTTTTCGGTTGCATCTATTAGGAACATCCCCTGATTATTGAAAACAGGTTCTCTTGTTTTCATAATCCTTTTGTTAATGTTAATTGATGAAATTCGATGCTTTGTTCATAACTTACATCGTAACATCCCAAATGCAATGTAATTGATTTTCTTAGAATAGGTAGATTATGACCATCTTCGATTTTCCTTACGTGCTACAGTTTCTTGTACTGTTTCTTTTTCCTATAAATACATAAGAACTGGTGGCCACTTCTTGTTGTTGTTGTTTTTTTTATTTTTATTTTTTTGACTGACTTCTTGTTGTTTCTTTGGTGTCGATAATTTTGAACATTGATACTAACATGTTGTTGTAGTTTTCAGGATGAATCGTATCTTGAAGTTATTGTCGTTTTCTGACATAAGTGTTTGTACTGTTACCATTTTCAGTAAATGTCAAAAAGATATGGTATTCCTTTTAATCGCAATGTCGTTTACAGTATATAATGTCGTTGCTTGAGTTTACTGTCGTTTATGAAAATGTATGTCCTTCCAAAGGTATTTTTGTTGCTTTTAAACCATTGCCGTCGTTTACTTTGTTAGAGGAAGGCGAAACTTTTTCCTTTTGTAAAAGTCGATAGAAATAAAGCTTCCCATGGCATAATAAGCATTCTTGTTTGTTCCAAAAAAATAAGGCACCGATGGGGTCACAATTGGAGACTCTGATTTGGAAGTTGAATATGATTTGAATTTTGAAAATGTATGTTTGGTAAAAATAAATTGTTTGGAGTGAAAAAATATAAAAACTTAAAATGTGTTATAAAAAATTAATAATATGAATTTTATTTCGTTTTTCTTCTTGAAATTCTATATTATTTGAAAAAAAAAAAAAATCTCATTTCGATTTTAAAGGATGAATTTATGGACTTTTAAAATTTGAGTTTTTTAAAAATATTTGTAAAAATAATAAAATTACAGAAAATAGACAAAAATAAATAAAAATGTTGTGACCCCAATCATAGTCTAACTATAACGTAACTGTACAGGAGAAATAAGCAAATAGCATTTTTTATATAAATAATCCAATCAATGACAGGTTTTAAAAATATTTAAAATAAGGGGGTGTTTGGCAAACATTTCAACTCAAACTCATTTCAAATTTTTTTTTAATCTTTTTTCTTAAAAAATTTTTGTCTTTTTCCCAAAAAGTTTTTTGTCTTTTCTGAAAATTCAAAAAAATTTACTATTACAACTAAAATATTTCAACTGAAACTAACATACCAAACACCCCCTAAGTAACAGCAAATAACAAAATTTTTTTGATAATTTATTTGTTTATCTTTTTATAAATATGTTATTTATTTAATAATTTTTCATTCACCAAATAAATTTATCAATTATTTTAAATATTTTAAAGTTTTATTATTTATTTCAATTTTTTTCCGTAAACAATGCTATTTACTAAAATTTTTTGATTGGTCCAAAAAAAAAAAAAAAATCTGCAACCTTTCTTTTTTCTCAATGGGCCAAATGGTATTAGCCAAGGACAATAATTCTTTCAATATCAAGGGTGCATTACGAATGGAATTTTTTATAAGAGATAATTGATTTTTAAAAATTAGTTAAAATTTTTATTAATTAAAAAAAGATAAAAACTGAAATGAAATTTTTAGACATGAAATAGAGGGTCAAACATATTCCGATGAACTTTGTAAAAACAATAATAATAACAGTGTCAAGCACATATTTGGTACCATGATTTGGATCAAAAATTGTAACTTAATTTTTATCTTTTTCTGAAAAGTTAATCTGAATTTCATTATTAACAGTTTTGTAACTTAAACTTTATGTCTCCGTTTGGCAAACCATTTTAAATTCAAGTTTTTCATATCAGTTTTTATCTTTTTCTGAAAAGTCAACAAAAATTATAACTAGTTTTTAAAAAGTCAACCAACTCAAACTTAAAAATTTCAACTTAAACCATTTTACCAAGAGTTCGTTTAGAACATCATCTCCAGATGGTAAAATACTATTTGGATTTTAAAACCCAACTCTATATCAAGCTTTTTCTCACTTTTATTTTCAAAAAACTAACTCTAAAAGTTCATAATTTTTTCATTTCAAATTGGAATGAGATATTTTTATGTTAAAATGTTCATAATGACGAGATGAATAATACAATATCTATTTTGGATTTTTTTTAAATACAGTTCAAATTTTTGTATTATTTTCTATATCACATAATTTTTTCAAAAATTTTCCCTCCAAACATCTATTTCCAACTCAACTTTCAAAATATCATATTCAGATGTTCTCCCAAACGGGTCGTAAAAATCCACAACTTTGCATATACAAGTCCAAAATGATTTTTTTAAAAGTAAATTATATAGAATTTCGAGACAAATAAAACATGCTCCATATTTTTCATTTTCTGAAAACATTTTAAGATTTTATACTTTTTAACCCTAATAATTTAAATGTCACACCAAAAGCATAATTCAATTCAAATCCAACCACCAAAGGCATGCTAATTTTAATCTCAATCTGTAACTGTCAATTTGTATAATAAGAGTATAACATTTCTAAAAAAGATGAAAACATAAAATTGAGAAAAAAAAATAAAAAATGAACCATCCTCAATTTTCAGTTCGCACTCCTACTAGTGAAGTGCAATAGTGTATACATATGTTACAGAAAGAGGGAAAGGTCTTCTAGTTTCTCCCCGGTAAAGATCTTACATCCGACCGTTGGAATTTGACAGCTGTCCTTCTTGATGAACAAGAAACAATACCAAACGCAATGACGGCTGTCCGATCAAAATATTGGGAAACGCTTTCCTGTAACTCCGAAACCTTTTAAATAACGTCCCACGTAAATGAGCTCTTAACCCAGTCGCTTTGCTTTCTTACTCTTGAAGAAAACAAACTCCAACATCATTCCCCTCGCTACCTCCATTGCCAAAAAAAAAAAAAAAAAAAAAAAAAAGAACACACTCCATTGCTGTTCATAGAGGCTTCTAACTATTTCTCTCTTTCTCAATCTCAGACAAAGCACAGTTTTCTCTTTCTAGGGCTTTGTCTTTCTTGATCATCAATGGGGGAAGAAACAAGACCGGCGGTGGATTTGCTCCGAACCGGGACAAGAACTTCTCCGGCGCTTGGCTCGTCCCTAATTCCGATAATCAACAAGCTTCACGACATTCTCGCTCCGGTTGGGAGGGGACTGACCAAGATTTCGCTGCCTCAGGTGGCGGTCATCGGAAGCCAGAGCAGCGGCAAATCGAGCGTGCTGGAGGCCCTGGTCGGCCGCGATTTTCTCCCCCGAGGCTGCGATATATGTACCCGAAGGCCGCTCGTCTTGATGCTCGAGAATCGGCCGGAGCAGCCCGGCGACGACGGAAAGGAGTGGGGCGAGTTCCGGCACTTCCCTGGAAAGCGCTTCTACGATTTCTCCAAGATTCGCCGCGAAATCCAGGTAAACCCTTTTCATCATCTTGTTAGTTTTCAGTATTTGGTTTTGTCATTTCGGTAGCTTAATCTCAACGCAACGTGATTGTCTTGGAATATTCGCGAATGCAATGCTGTTGGTCAGTAATCAGCGATTGATTTTGCTATTTGGTGGTCCAAAATCTTGCTTCTTTTGTATGGAGTATCGTTTCTTGACTTTTAAAGTTCACACATTTAAATTATCGGGCAAGATCCCTATATATATATATATATATATATCAGGAAAGACTAGCAATAGTAACTGTGCTTGAGAAGCGCTGCTCAAACCTGAGAAAATAATTGTTTGAGAGATCAGGTTCTCTTGCATTTCAGTAGGAAAAATTGAACTTATGGCTACAGTTTGCTTTTCTATTATTTATGTTCTTTTGTACCTGCTACATCATTGAAAATTTTGATTGATATTATTTTAGGCATGTCTCATGTAATTAGCTTTTTATTTTTAATGCTATTCCTCAAAGTTTTAGATTTTTCTAGCTGTTGTGGGCTACCAAAAGTTCACATAAAAGTGCACCTTATTTATTGTTGAGAAGATAAATCTAATACTCCATAACAGATCTTTTGTGCTTGTAATTCCATTATGTGTTTTCTGCGTTTGTGTTTGATTGGTGCAGGCTGAGACTGAAAAAGAAGCAGGATTAAACAAAGGGGTTTCAGCGAAACAAATTTTCTTGAAAATTTCCTCTCCAAACGTACTAAATATGACCCTTGTTGATTTACCTGGCATCACCAAGGTTCCCGTTGGAGATCAACCCAGTGACATAGAAGCAAGGATTAGGAAAATGATAATGGTTCATATTAGGCAACCAAACTGTATTATTTTGGCGGTTAGCCCGGCAAATTCTGATTTAGCAACTTCTGACGCACTTCAAATGGCTAGAGAAGCTGATCCAACTGGTAGGAACATGCTTCATGGTTTGGTTTTCGGTGATTAAATTATATTTACTTGGATATTCTTGCTTGTGGGGTTCTGTTGTGTTCTACCTCCTATCGTTTATGCACTAATGTGAATGGATAAACAGGTTCTCGAACAATTGGTGTAATAACAAAGGTCTGTGTTTCTCTTTCTCCAGAGTTCTATTTTTCTCTTGCTTTGATTGAAAACTTGGTCATATTTTTGTGTTAATGTTGGATTTATCTATGCGGTTTGATTTTCTATGTAGCTTGACATAATGGACCGAGGAACTGATGCCTGCAACTTTTTGCTTGGGAAAGTTGTTCCACTTCGTCTCGGTTACATTGGTGTAGTCAATCGGAGTCAAGAGGTGATTTTTTAAATTTTCTTTATAAATTTGTTTAAACGGCTAGATCAGTTATTAAATGCCACGAAACACTTTAGTTGTGAAAGAGATGTTTCTTGAAACATCTGTTTGTTTTCACGTACTTATAGCTTATTTTTTGTTCTTGCAAAATTGAAATCTTTATGTGGCCACCATATGTGGCGTTGATAACTTATATGGATAAGTAATGTGGCTAATTTTTCTGGCTTGTTGTTTTGGGACATCCGATAATTTTTGTACTACTGAACAAATGATAGCATGAGGCCACTTGGCTATGAGCCTATAACTGCATAGTTGCATTGTTGGAGTTCCAAACAAATGTGCCACTGCCAAATTTTGGCATTTGGATGAAAAACTTGCTCTCTAGTGGAGTGTTATCTTTGGTGGCCAATTTGCCACCAAGTATAGTAACTGTTAAATTTGGCATTTGATTGCTTTTGATGGTGCTTTTTTTTTTTTTTCATCTGAATTATTTAAATACTAAAACTTATCTTTTACGAATTTCAAAGCTTAATGATGATGACAATAGGTAGCTATAAATTGGAGAACAAAGTCTCCAATGTGCTATGTTCACACTTTATTGCAACAAATATTGGCATTGGCATGGCATGTACGTTGGAGATGGTCTTAGATGCTCAGATATGGTAATGGATTTTTTGGTGAGTAGAGTACATGAAGATGCGTACTTTTTGCTCATATATAAAATTCCTATCACCATTCTTTTTTGATGCTGAGATTTGTAGGGTTGCAATTTATGACTTCTTTGTTGCTTGTTTGCGAACTACGGTGTCCATAAATTTCTTGCGCCTGCTCTTTTTACTGTATTCATCTATAGATTTGTAGCGATGTGTTGAACGTTGGTTTCTTATGCTGTGATATATTGTTTTCTTATTTCTGTATCTGTTTTGTGTCACAGGATATAAATAATAGCTGTAGCATTTCTGATGCGCTTTCTTATGAAGAGAAATTTTTCCATGATCATCCTGTAATGTTTGCTTCCTTAAAATACTCTGTTCTGACTTGAAGAATGTTTTACATTTGTCTTCGTCTAATTTTTGTGCACTTTTTTTATGCCTTTCTCATTGAAGGTATACAACAGCCTATCTGGTTGTTGTGGAATTCCCCAGTTGGGAAGGAAGCTAAATCAGGTTGGTGATAGCCATTTCTTCGCTCATATTGCTCATATTGCTCATATTGATTGTTTGATCCCTATACATAGAGCACCTTGGATTCCAGGTTTTGGGGTGCTTTTAGGTGTGATTTTATTTCTTACTAATTCACTTCATTTAAACCCTTTTATTGGATGCACCATGGCTGATTTTATGTGTCAGATTCTGGAGCAGCATATCAGAATGGTTCTCCCAAGTTTGAAGTCCGAGCTCAATTCAGAAAGGTATTCTGTTGTAAAAGAACTTGAGACATGTGGAAAAGCCGTAACTTCTTATGTAAGTTGTATTTTTAATCCTACGAGTTATTACTATTCTTGTCTTGTTATGCTATAGCTCTCTGAGTATATGAGAGCCGGTGTTTTGGCATTTTGCTTACATCAGGCATGTTGAATTTGTATCTATTTAAATCCATATATTTGTGGTTAAGTTCTGAAATTTCATTTGGGCTTCTCTTACATTGGTAAATTGTGTTTCTTAGAGTTTTCTGCATGAAAGTGTTTATATTTGTGCATGCCGGGAGATTATATCAGAGCTCTTAAATTTTGAATTCGGATTGCTTTTCTTCTGAAACTTTAACCTTGCATGCTTCACTTCACTACGTAGGTGAATATGTTGGTTGAACTGAATTTTCTACTTTTTCCTGATATTGAGACATATCCCATTTGCAGAGGCCCTAATTTTCTTTTCCAATTTTCATTCCCTTCCTTCTTTGGGTGTCAGAACTGCTTCTGGAATACACGTTTCTGACTTTTCATTTTTCGATTTTTTCCCTGATGAACCAGGAGGACAAAGGATCAATTGTGTTGGACATTTTGTCAAAATATTGTAAAGGTGAACCACCCTGTTATCATGTAATCTTCCACCTCGTAATTTTGTTTTATTCTTTCTAGTGAACCATTTATTTGAGATCTGGACAACTTGCACTGGACTGAAGCAATATATTATACTCTCTCTCTCTCTCTCTCCCCATTTTAAATTTTGGTAGCCCTGTATTCGTTGCTCTATCTTATAGTCACTGTTGTTTCTATTTTATCAATTAACAGCTTTTTCTGCTAAGCTGGATGGAAGCAGTCCGGACATGTTTACTAAAGAATTGTCAGGGGGAGCCAGGATCCTTTACATTTTTCAAACAATTTTTGTTAAGAGCTTGGAGGTACGGAGCACTGACAGTTTTATACCATCATTTTTTTTTTCCAGAAATACTATGTTTTATGTGATGGCTTTTCTTTCTTATACTTGTATACTTGTTTTAGCTTTTATGTCCGTCTTCTACATAAATTTCAATATTTAAAGAAAAGTCCTATTTATGGGCTCATCGATGATTTTACTTTTCTCATTTATGTGGTGACAGTTTAACAGTGAGTTGTTATTCCATTAACAGTTAGTTTCTCTACAAGTAATTGTAGGAAGTGGACCCTTGTGAGGATCTAAGTGATGATGAAATTCGAACGGCTATACAGAATGCTGCTGGTATAAGGAACTGCATATTTGTGCCAGAGGTGAGTTGGAGAGGATGATGACGCATGGTGAAGTTTCATCATTCACCTTTTCGTTAGAAGAGGATGTTAAAAAAACACAGTTGGATGACAAGTTCTCCCTTTTTTGGCATTCTTCAGGTCCCATTTGAAGTTCTGGTTAAAAAACAGATTGATCGGTTGTTGGAACCTAGCCTTCAATGTCTCCAATACGTTTATGATGAACTGATGAAGGTGAATGCTTCATTATTTTGTAATGAATTTGGATGTCCTATTTATGAACACAAAGCTAAATTCTTTTCCTGCAGATTAGCCGTACTTGTGAAGTAGCTGAGTTGCGAACATTTCCAGTATTGAGAAGGAACATGGATGACATTATGAGAAAATTTTTGCGTGCCAGTCTAAAGCCTACTGAGAGCATGATAAAAAATCTCATTGATATCGAGGTAGCGTTCGTTTTGTAATCAGTTTAGTGTAGTAACTTCTTTTAGAATTGAAATTTGGGTGGGGAGTTAAAGTATAAAACATATCTACTAATCTGTTTTTTAAGAATTATACTTTTTTTGAGAGCTTACCGCACCATGTGCAATTACTTTGTTGTCTAGCTCATTCCATGATTAGCAGTATTATCTATTTATTTGAGTGGCGGATATGCTTGAATATTTAAAGTATTACAAATCTTTACATGCTGCGGTTTTCAATACTTACAACTGCTTAATTGGTTTAAAGCTGATCGATAAACTTTCTTAATTTTAGATGGATTATATAAATTCGTCGCATCCAAATTTCCTAGGTGGAAGCAAAGCTGTTGAGCTTGCTGTGAATCAGTTGAAATCACAACAGGTACCTGCAACTACTTTGAGCCAAATTAGTTTCCATAGCTCATAAAGTTAAAGTTAAAGAACGGTGTGTGCTTGAGTTTCTTTTTAAAAAATTGTTATCAACAATGAATTCTCACAGTGTAAATTTGAACTAATCTATTGAAGTCTAGCTTTGAATAAAACTGAATTCTCACAGCTTAAATTGTACGTATAATACCTACAGATTTGGCCTGATTATCCTAATTGGGATTTTTCTTCCAAATTAGAAATTGCACTTGACAGTGAAAGAGGACAACAGTTTTACCTTCTGATGTGATTTTTATATGTTACAGGGCGGTACAGATGTTGAAAAGGGATCCTCGACGGAGAAGGGCCAAAAAACAAGGGGCAGTCTTCTTCCTAGGTTGATTGCAAATGGAGCCTTACCAAACCAGGTAGTATTCTCTGTGTTTTAATTGTGAAAAATTGAGAACTATGGAGATGGAAAAAAATGGACAAAATAGCGGAACAAAGGAGATCTATGTATTATCTTCTACAGTACTTGTAGCAGGGTTTCTGGTCAAAGTTATCTACGAATTCCAGTGAAATTAGGTTTGCAATTGTGTACATTTTAAAATTCAATCAAATTAAAACTGTTTCAATACTATCATCTACATAAATTTCAATTTTAGTAGAAGCATTGAATTTTGAACAAGGGGGAAGATGTATTGAGGCAATAATTATAGACAGCATCATTTTAGAGTCTTTTCCTTAAATTTCTTTTTAATCATATTGATGGAGGTTACCTGATATTGAAATGGATGAAACCGGGGCAGCGGAGATAAACTAAATTCACATATTTAAACCTTTATCCAAAAATTTTTGGGCTTGATGATGGACTTGACATAGAATAGGTGGCATTTAATTCGTGTTTTTCCTGGTTACATAAGAGTTCTGCTTATCTAAGTTGACGATTTTGATATAAAGATCGGTTTCATAATTCTTATCTTAGGCTTGATTTCTGGCAGGGGACTCCTTTAGTAAACGATGAGAAACCCGCATCATCTGGTAAAGTCTTAAGCACCACTTGTAAGATCATCAACGCTATCATCTGTGTAACTTGATATTTTCAAATATAGCAGGAAGTGCGTCAATGAGGACTTGGGGGATTTCATCTATATTTGGGAGCAGGGGATCATCTGGAGAGAGACTGGCTAGAAGCAGGTCTAGCCAGTCTCTAGGTGAGCCGGATCATTCTGATCAGATGCCTTCTAGGATCCAACTGACAGAGGTAATCATATGGCCTTACAGTGTTTTGGTTCTTTGCATTTATGTTGTTATCCATCTTGTATATATTTCTGTCATTTTCTCATTTCAACCAGTTTTTCTTCATACTGCATCGACTGATTTCAGCCCCCATCCAGACTAAGGCCGCTTGAAACGACAGAGAATCAAACAGTGGAAATTCTTGTAACCAAGTTACTACTGCAATCATACTATGACATTGTCAGAAAGAACGTTGAAGACCTAGTTCCAAAAGCTATAATGCATTTTCTGGCAAGCTTATTTCCCCTTTGTCTATTCAGTGGATTTACATTTTAGCTTCCTTTGCGTTTTTGTTTTTACATATCTTTTTATAATGCTTAATGTGTTTTAGGTCAACCATGCAAAACGACAACTGTATGAGACTTTCATACAGAAACTCCACAGGTATCTAGTTCGAACATAGTCTTTTCTCGGTTTGTTTAAATATGGACAGTTTTACAGTTTTGAAGATTAACTTCCTTGTTAACAATATATTTTTTTATATTTGTTTCATGTCACGTGAGTGAGTATTAAATTTGTTAATGTAAAGTTCGACGTGGAGGATTATGTTTTCATTCAGTTAACTCTTTAGATTTAGAAGGAATTGCCTATAGAATTCTGAGACCCAAGTGAAATTTATAATTTGCTGATATTTTGGAACTTACCTTGGTTTTTAATTTTGATAGCCGTTCCAGATAGCCATGTCGGTAATGTTCTGTTGACTGCTAGTATTAGAAGTTTCTAATTTGGAGACCAAAAATATTGAATTTTATCAGAATGAGCCTTTTGCAATATGCAGATAGCTCTCGACACAGAGGACTATTGGCTAAAAAAACTATTGATTTGTAGGTGTGAGAGTCATCAGTTGTCAATCTTTCTGTAGATAAAAGATTCTGAATTTGGATGGAGGAAAGTAATGTTTGTTGCAGGTTTTGAGCTTGGTTTTCTGCTGATATCTTATGCAGACAGGACCTCTTTGACAAGCTGTTGGAGGAGCAGGACGAGGTTGTTTTGAAAAGGAAGCATAACGAAGAACTCTTTCAGGTTTTAGATAAAGCCATCCAGGTAATAAAAACAATTTTCCGTTCTTCATGTTAAAAAATTGCTACTATGGTTAATATCTTACCAGCTACATGTTCCTTCAAGTCGCTTTCCTCGAGCTTTACTTCTTGGAAGGAATTTCCTCGTAAGTTTCTTTCTTGGCGTTTGGCGAACTCATGCTTTAGTTTTATGCCTTTTGTTTTAGACGCTTGAGGAAGTCGAATCTGACGTCTCAACCCAAAGTTCACATTCGAGCTTTGGTAACGATGATGCGATAACTTGTTCACCATGGGCTACGGGGATATCAACTCGTCAAAATTTAAGGAACAGAGGTGAGGTGTTATCATCTTACTTTCACATTCCCGAGTAATTCAAGAGCTCGAAGAAATAGTTTTTTATTTTATAAGAGCAGTTATTTCCCAGAAGCTTGTTGGTGCGATGTTCATATAACTGTCAGCGGCAAGATCTCAGATACTCATACTACAGCAAGATCTAACATTTTTAAGTACCGGATTGTACAGTGTATCCTTCGAATTTCAATATTTGCTGTTCAGCATATGAAGGAACTAATTTTGTAATGGCTTGATAGAGAGGGGGAAAAAATAGCAAGAGCGGATAATGCGATTTCCCATTTTCATTGAGTAGCATACTCTTGGATTGCCCTGTATAGTGCATGTTTTCTTTCCCCAATGGTTTGGGAGGAGAGTTTTGGGGCTATTCGTTTTCTTCAAATCAAAGTAACAGGTGACAAACAGTTTCAACAAGAAGAAAGGTAAAATGCATTTTGCTATCTTGTTTTTGGTCTGTTTAAAGTGGTAGATTAGATTGATTTACATGGTATTTGTTCTCATATGTTTACTTATTTACTATATAGGACATATATTTTTAGAAGTCCGTTGGATTAACTTGGAACTTGTTTAATTCATAGCATCAAGTCATAAATTATTATGAGGGGAGTTAATAATAATGAAGATTTAATTATTAAATATAACAATCTAAGTCAGTAATTATTGATAGGAAAATATCTCCATAAGATTATTTCCAGTGTAATTGTTACTACCAATGTTATTCATTACAATAAAGTGAAAAATAGCATATTTGATGATGCTCTTTAGGGTGGTGGAGCTTTATGTAAGTTTGTACAAAGTTTATGGGCTAAAAGGTTAACAAAAAATTTTGTTGAGGGGGCTTAAGGAGATTATAAGTAAGTTTGTTTTAAACTGTGTGGATTAAAAAGAAAAAAAGATAACTGAACTTTTTGGATCCAGAACTGACTCTAACATGAGGTGTTCGAATCCATCACTCCAGATTAATAGATATATATATATATATATATATATCCGTGCACTATGTTTGGGAATCTAATTATTAAATTAAAAAAAAAAAAAAAAAAAACGTTGTCAATTGTCAACAAGTGATTATATCTGGTTTCAAGTAACTATACACACACCACCACTTGAAAGTCGAAGTCTTTGGCCTCGAAACAATTAGATGACATTTGATGGTTCACAATCTCCTGTGCGTTCTAATGAAGTTCGTTGTATTCAATTCAATGGCATAATGACAAGCATAGGCGCCACCGGAGAACAAGGCTGCTGTTACCAACAGAAGCGCCTTCCACTGTCGTCCGGATGCCAGAATCGCCAGCACCACCAGCACCGCAGCAACAGCAGAGAGGCCATTCTTCCACACTTCGAAAGCCTTGACAACCTCTCGACACCCTTTGCAATGAATGACATGTCGAAAGTATCGGTTTGCCAAGTTGGGAGCGTGCATTGTTCCGATGCCTCCCTTAGCTGGAGAAGAGGCAGAAAGATTTGCAAATAGTCCAGCTGGGGCATGTTCCACCACAGCTGGCTCTTTGGGCAGTGATATTGTGCTGTGCCCAAAATGATAGGGCATTCCATGGCCGACCTTGTCCATCCATCTCCGGTACTCGGCCACCCAAGTATCTGATGACCTCAAGTTGAGGTAAAGCTCTTTGGTGGGCACTTTTTCTTTTATGAGAACCTCGTTTTGGGATGAAAGGAATCCCATGTCTTGCTCAAACACTTTGCAAGCATTCTGATGGAAGTACCACTCGGGAAACAACTTTATCAAAGGCGATCTTCTTGTGTTCCCGAACCTCACGATTAGCATGGACTTCCCTTGTCCGCTTGGTCTACAAAGGAACAGGCCAGTGAAGAAGTGTTTCTCTCCGTTCTTGTCAACAATTTCCCTGTTGTTTTGGAGGACACATGGTGCTTCAAACCGCAAGAAGTTGAGCAATTCTGGCTCCGATGATCGTCCCCACCAACCGGCAAAACCTCGGTCAGACCGTTCAGTCACTTTAAATCCCAAGGCCTGAGCGTCTTCTCTCTTGGCCGTCCAATCAGTACGGTCATGCGAGATGGGAACATGGGCAGGGTCCATGAGATTCTCCAAAAGTATTGAGTGGTCGTATGGGAGCTCGTGGATGGTTGAGATGTCGTTGAATCCGGGCCTCGCAAAGTTTTCAAACCAAGGTATTTTGCTGGGGTTTGGTGGTGTCTTCTGGGACATCCAAACCCAGACAACGCCTTGGGAGTCTCGGACTTCATATGGCTTCAGACATGCCGACCGAGGAATCTTGGCATCAGCCGGAAGCTATATACATCATATATCAAACATCAGTTTGGATCTTAAAACTTCATGAAAAAAATAAGGTAAATCTCAAAACTAAAACGGACCTGAGGGATCTTCACACACTTCCCGTCGCCTTCAAATTGCCAACCATGGTATAGGCATTCCAGTCTTCCATCTACCAACTGGCCTTCTGATAGTTTCGCCAACCTACATAAAACAAATTGTGTGTCATGTTAGTACTTCAAATGTGACATTTGAAAAGCATAACAAGAATCTAAAAGCCCGTGTGGGATTCTATCTCCAGACGATATTTTGTCATCTTCTCTTCAAAATTCTTAAATCTATAACTCACTTCCTCTCTCTTCTTTTTTTTTTTTAAATCTGAACTTTAAAAGTCCATAACTTTCTTATTTCAAATTGAAATGAGATAATTCTTGTGTCAAAATGATCACAACGACGAGATAAACGACATAAAATCCAAATTTTAAATTTTGCACTAGTTTCTATATCACACTTTCTTTCCAATCCATACTTCAATCAAACATATATTTCCAAGCCAATGTCCAAAATTCCGTCTCCAAAAGTCCCCAAACCGGCCCTGAGCCATGGAATTAGACATCAATTGGGTTCATAAAGGGTGCTTGTACTTTGAAATTTTTGTTCTTTTTATTGGTGTGTCGTTGAAAGTAATTCTTTTTGTAGTTGCAGCGTTGTTTGGTAAAAATAAATCCACACCATTTTTTATGTTAAGATCCAGACTTCGAATCTCCCACCCCGGTTCATCTACATGAGATTTGATCTCAATCCATTAATGTAACAACAAGTAATCAGAAGTTCGAACGTACAATTCAGATAGTAAATCTTAATTTTTGCGAAATAAAACGTCGTAGAAAAAAGTATGTCGGCTAAGAACTTCACAATTTTAACTCTACTATACAGACAAACGTTACCTGTGGGGGCAGCGATCTTCGTGACAGCGCAACTCGCCAGCGCCGTCACGGTACAAGACGAGCTGCCTATCAAAGACAGTGAGACCCAAGGGGGCGTCGTCGGGGAGGCTCTTGGTGAGGTAGAGAGGGTACCACTCCTCCGTCCAATCATAGTCCGCCACGACCTTCTCCCTCCTCCGCTCTTCCTCGGCGGTGGGACCCACAAAAACCTTGTTGTGATCATCGGAGGTGGCTACGATGTCCGCCAACGCACTGCACTGAGCGTGGTTCACCCTTTTGAGTGACAACGGTTTGAAAAATGGGAGAGAGGAGAGAGTTTTGGTTGTGGGGGAAGGGGAAGAAGAAGGTCTGGGAGTTGGGAAGAGGAGAGAGGAAGAGATGAGGGAGGTGGAGAGAGCCATAATAATAACAAGTGGTTGTTGGGATATAGAGAAGAATTGGGGTTGGACAGAGAGTAAAATGAAGCCATGTTGTTGGGAAGAAAGGACTTTTTGGAAAGTTGGAGAAGGGAAGAGTATACTGTTCAAATATTTTCCTTGGTCAATCATTGCTTGTTGCTTTGTCCTGCCCCTGCTGGCCACACGTTCTTCACTTGTTTACTCTCACGATATTACCTCTCCTTTCTTTTGTCTTTTTCCCCACCTTCATCTGTCCTGGACCACCACATTTCAAAATATTTTACATCTAGCATGTACTATATGACTGTTGGTTGTTGAAAAAAATATCGAAATTCTTTTACCAAACTCTAAAAAAATCTTGTACGAAATTCTTTTTAAGGTGGCTTAAAAACCCAGAATAAAATCGTCCTATAATATATTATACATCATGTGGATTGGATGGCATAGTTATGTTGTGAGGATAAGACATATTTTTGTTATTTTCAATTTCACTTTCGTTCAATGTTTTTGGTTCACTTTCGTTCTTGACCTTTGTACTTTTCGAACGTAAGTACGTAATCATGTATTCCCAACAGTGATAAATCCGTTTATAAGTCTATCATATTCTCCTTCTGGTTCGATTTGCCGCATGAAATTATATTTGTTCTTGTTTGTGTGAATGAAAGAAAATAGTAAGAAACCAGAATTCTTAAATACAAGTTCAGATCTTCAGCCCAAAATGGGGGAATGTATGGGGAAAAAAATTATAAATGACATGTCGTTTTCTCAACAAATGTTTTTTTTCGCTTCTACCGACTAAAGAAACTGTAGACGCCAAACGCCATGCCGTTAAGCAAAGAATGTTTAACGCATGTCGTTTTCTGAAAAAAAATGCTTTTTACCTTCAACGACAAGAAACTGTATATGCAACAACAATGTCTACAACCAAACCGACATGTTTTCTTAAACCACAGAAACCTTTTTTTTTGAAATCGACAGAAATCCTTTTAGAAACCCATGCATAGTTTGATTCGACAAACCACGGCAATATTCACGATTGCATTATCGTTTATATTGAGATGAAACGACAGCAATGTTTATCTGACAGCGTTTTTTTTTTTTTTTTTTTTAAATTTTTTTTAAAATTTTAAAACTAAAGATAGCGTTTTTGCGCCGAGACGACAGCAAAACTCTGAACAAGGAAAACTACGTGTCGTTTAGCATGAGCGACATGTTTTTCCCACGGAAAAGTACCTATATATCCTGTCGACTCCGGCTTTCTTCTTCTCCGACACAGCTTTGATTTTTGGGGGTTTCGCATTTACAGTTGACCGCCATGAAAATAGCAGTCGAAGGTTGTATGCATGGCGACCTCGACAACGTCTACAGAACCCTCCAGTACTACGAAAGTCTTCACGACACCAAAATCGACCTCCTCCTCTGTTGTGGCGATTTTCAGGTACCAATTTCTTTGCTTTCAATCTTCGAATTCTTTTCTTTTTAGCCCTAATTTTTGGGTTCCGAAGTCACTAATATCATTTTTGGTAATCAGGCCGTGAGGAATGAGAAGGATTTGGAGAGCTTAAATGTTCCGCCGAAATACCGGTCCATGAACTCCTTCTGGAAGTACTATTCCGGCAAAGAAGTCGCTCCCTATCCCACCATTTTCATCGGAGGAAATCACGAAGCTTCCAATTACCTGTGGGAACTGTGAGTGTTAATATACATACGTTTACTTCCAATTACCTGTTGGATTTTTAGTGCATTTGTATGAAGTAAGTGTTTATATATGTATATACGTATACTTTCAATTTCCTTAGTTGTTTGGTTTTTTTTTAAAAAAAGATTGGATTTTTAGTGCATTTGTATGAAGTAAGAAGCATATTATGTTTGTTCCATTATTTATAAAGCATTTCATTGAATTCTGTTGTTTAGACACTGGGTTTGGGTTGTGAACTGTGAGCATTAATATATATATATATATATAGAATATGTAGATATATATATATATATATGTACATACACATATATAATTTCGTTAGTTGTTTGTTTTTCAAAAAAGATTGGATTTTTAATGAATTTGTATGAAGTAAGGAGCGTTTTATGTTTATTTCATTATTTATAAAGCATTTCATAAAGATTCCATTGCTTGAATTGTGTTGTTAATACACTGGGTTTAGGTTGTTCACAGTGTGGGGGTGGATTTTTTGTAGGTACTATGGAGGATGGGCAGCGCCTAATATTTACTTCTTGGGATTTTCTGGGGTTGTCAAGTTCGGGAATCTTCGCATTGGTGGACTGTCTGGGATTTATAATGCTCGCAATTATCATTTGGGTTTGTTCCAAGTTCTTTATGCGCATCTTACTTGAACTCGGTGTAGTTTTAGAGCAGGCACCCAAAAACTTCTTGTCACTGTTAGAGATCAAAGCCATAATTGTTAGTTAGCCTAATTAGACGAATGAAACACGAAGGATTTGTTGTCGTTTACTCTCAATGTGAGAGTTACTTTCACTTTTAGCTGTTTTAGAATTTCACCACGATGAAAAGGAGGATTAACAAGAGAATCACACACCTCAGACTCAGTAGTTACTTTTTGGATGGGCATGTTGCTTTGTTTCTGTCACTATTTTGCTCTTAATTTTTAGCTTAATGGTTTGACTTCACGTTTGTATCCGAATGAACCAATATTGGGTGATTAATTTTTAAGCTAAAGTTACCATGTTGGCTATGATTCCAATGCATAGTATTTTGGTCATGCAGTTTTCCTCCGTCGACTCAAGATGAGTTTGTTTTTCTTTCTGAGCAGGACACTTCGAGAGGCCTCCATATAATGAGAGCACTATCAGGTCTATATATCATGTTCGAGAATATGATGTCCAGAAACTCATGCAAGTTGAGGAACCGATTGATATATTCCTTTCACATGATTGGCCTCTTGGAATTACTGACTGTGGGAACTGGAAGCAACTTGTTAGATTCAAGCCATTCTTCGAGATGGAGGTAAGATTGTATGCTAACCGCTTAACAAAGTTCAAAAGTATATACCTTGCATCATAGAAAACGACCCAAACTTACTGGTGTTTCATTTGCATTTCCCGGTTCTGATGCATCTTATGCTTGTTAGCTGAATCTGGGGTTAATAGTATAATTTCAGTTGATTTTTTTTTAAATGAAAATTTAAGAAGAAAGCTCGTTATATCTTACACACAATTGGTTAATAGAAAGATATTGTCAATCCATTCATAGTTGATAACTTCAAAGCATGCTTATTGAAGCTTGAATTTCTTCTTGGTTTTGTTGTTATTTGGGTTTCCCCATTTAGTTTAATTAGTTGCGTCAAAATAATAAATTGTTAGTCCTGGTCGATATGTTGTCCAGATTCAGGAAAGAACTCTTGGAAGTAAAGCTGCGGCAGAACTGCTGGAAAAGTTAAAACCACCTTATTGGTTTTCAGCCCATCTACATTGCAAATTTGCTGCTCGTGTTCAACACGGGGAAGGTGGCCCCGTGACAAATTTTCTTGCTCTGGATAAGTGCCTTCCCGGGCGTAAATTTTTACAGGTACGTGACGTGATGTCATTGTATTAAGTTGGGTCTCTTTGTAGTTTGTAGTCACTGCTGATATCTAACATCTGTTTGTGATATTGACTGGTGCTTGAAGATCCTTGAAATTGAATCAGCACCAGGACCTTATGAGATCCAGTTTGATGAAGAGTGGCTAGCTATAACCCGGAGGTTCAATTCTATCTTCCCTCTGACCAGGGAAAGGGCAAACTTTAGGTGTGTATATATCGAAAACACTTAGGTGAACCCCCAAACCTTGGGGTGTCCATTGAATTTCTTTGGGTTCTAACGTTCACTAACTCTGGTTTTTAAGGAGTTTACAACTTGACATGAAAGATTGTCGCCAGTGGGTCGGGACCAAGCTACTAGAAAAAGGAGCTAAACCTTTTGATTTTTCAAGGACGGTTCCATGTTATGATCCCTCTAAATCTGCCTCCAATAGCTCATATCAAGGTAATTTTTATTACTCTAGTCATTTTAGTATCATTCTTTTATTGTTAGTAACAGTACAAGAAACCTTTTTTTTTTTTTTTTCCCCTCCAATCTTGTGGTAAAGAAACATTATTGTAGTTCAAACTTCATTGTGCAGGTTACACTAGGAATCCTCAAACAGAGTCTTTGTTGCAGTTTCTAGGACTTCCTTATCTCCTCGGTAACATGTCAGAATCCTCAGAAGTATCAAACAGCCCTGTTTCGTCGACCCATAGAGGTAAAAAGTTGCTTTCCTTTCGTGGTGGTTTTTAACTAGTCCCTGTAACGTTGGGACTAAAAGAGCTTAGGAAAGGAACTACTTCATGGACTATCAGCTATAAGAATATAAGGATCCTTTGTGTTATAGTCCCGTTGATATATTCTTGAATGAGAAACCTGGTCACTATTTTTTTCATCTCTCGTTTTCTATCTTTACAAGGATGGCTTCCTGAAACTAACTACATAAATGTCCATCCATAGGCTCCTTTGATCATAACAGCGAAGACATTCCCCTTGATGATGAGGATGACTCGGAAGAAGTTGCGGAAGATGATGTGTAAAGTGAAGTTGAAAAGGTGTGAAGCTTTGTGGTAACATATTCCTCACAACTTAATTATGGAGGCATTTACATAGTTGGTGAATAATCACGTTTGTATTTTCTAGTCCAATTTTATATAATGAAACTAGTTATACATATGTACTTGTACAACTTGCCCTTTAGAATGGTCCTCTTTTCCAATCCGCCCTGTTTTATTTTTCTCACCCCATTTGTTATAAAATGCCTATTAATTAGAGAGCCTTATTGCCAGGTGTCCCTCGGATAATACGAAATCTGATTACTTAGTGGGATTGTAGGAGGTTAAAGAAATGGCGTTTAACGGAGATATTTGCTGACTTTGTTTATCTGTCACAAATGTCAGATGGGGTTATACATTATTGAAGCCTATAATATTGGATTTGGAGAGCAAAACCATGTGGTGCATGTGGCGAGCGTCGTGGTAAGCCGTTTTGAAAAGGCAACCTTAATGCACAGAAGCATGGTCAGTAATATGGTCATCAGGCGAAAGCTGTGCTGTAACTGGAGCCACCTCTCCATCACTACTGTACTGCTACCCACTCTGCGTATGTTTGACTTGTACATGGCCTTTTAAGAGAGCCATTTTTCGGCACAACTGTCCACGCCCAACCGTGCCGACAAATGCATGTCAAAAACCTTATGATTAGCTGTTCATAAATTCTCGACGTAGAGCTTTAAGCAACGCCATGATTAATGTAGAGATTTGAAGGATAGAGTAGGACCGCGAACATTAAGGTCAGCTAGGTAGATCCCGCTACGCACAACCTCTGTGGTTGGAAGTTTCTCTGGTTTAATTTTTGTATTCGCTTTGTAATATGATGAGTTGGTTCTCTGGTTTTCCGTTTTATTCAATCAGCCAACTCAAGCTTGGCTGTTTTACCAAGTTGGCACGAAAACAACAATAATCTCAGTTGGATTAAGAACGAATTCTGGTGTTTAAAATCATAACCAATTTGCAATTAGATTGTATAAAAAGTAAACAACGATAATTTGACGCCTTACACGAGATCAAAATTTGATAACGATGTTCGATAAAGATGATGAAAAGGGTCGAAATAATCTCAAGCACAGCTTCATTCAGTAAGAGTCTAACTTTCTCTATCTCTCCCTTTCACATGCGAAAAAAAAAAAAAAAACACAAAGACTCTTAGTTTTATGTGTGAATCTAGTAGACCCCGTCTACGTTCTGACATCAACTAACCTTATAAATGCATAATTAAATTGCCCAGCTGTACTCCCACGCTCTCAGATAGCTCCAATTGAATAAATTCATGTGGCATAAACTAGAAGCGTATTTATCATTTGTCCTAAACCCACTTCTTCTCCATGGTCATTAAGCTTCTAAAAATTTTCTCGGCCCTCTCATGGAGGAAAGATCAACAGTTTTCTCTTCCACATCACCTGTTCTTTACTACTATAGTCTCGTTATCGTTGTCATTCTTGTCTCGGTTTCTCCTTCTAGTGCACAACTCTCTTTTGGGTTCTATTCGGCTGCATGTCCTACTGCTGAGTTTATGGTCAGAAACACTGTGAGATCAGCTTCTTCCCAAGACCCAACCATCCCTGGGAAGCTTCTCCGCTTGGTTTTCCATGACTGCTTTGTGGAGGTAACAAACTTACAGCTTGTTTGGAAGCTTAAGTTTAAACTTATAGTTTAAACTCAAAATTTTATTTTATTTTTTCTGAAAAAGTCTTTTGTCTTTTCTGAAAATTTTTTTTATCTTTTCTGAAAAATTACTATTCAAACTTAAAATTTTCAAACTCAACTCATTCACCAAACACCCTCTTAGCTTGGTTTTCCATGACTACTTTGTGGAGGTAACAAATTTAACAATCATCCTTAGTCCTATGGACGTCGCAAAAATTAGTTATACTTATAATGACCCATGCCTCTTTTCAGTATAATATTGTCCGCTTTGGATCTTGTCGATACGGTTTTGCTCTTGGACATATCCCAAAAAGCCTCATACTAGTAGAAGTTGATCTCTTTACTTATAAACCGTTACATATATTTGTTCTTGAGTAATATGAGATTGCACAATTTACTTATTTTTCTTATATCGACCAATAACTGTCACAATACTTATAAAAATAAAATGGCTTTAGGGTACTTTTTGGCATGATTTTTATGTAGGGCTGTGATGCTTCTGTGCTGCTACAAGGAAATGGGACAGAGAGAAGTGACCCAGCAAACAGGTCCCTTGACGGGTTCTCGGTGATAGATGCGGCAAAAAAAGTGCTCGAGTTCTTTTGCCCGGAAACAGTTTCTTGCGCTGACATTGTGGCTTTGGCTGCTAGAGATGCCGTTGAATTTGTGAGAAATTATTCAACTCAACCTACCTCATTAAGAAAGAGATTTTTGTTGCACCATGCTATTTATGTTCGTGTTTATGTCTTGTGGAAGAGTGTTTTTAATACTGTGAATGACTGGCCGTTACAGACCGGTGGACCTGCGGTTCGGATTCCGACCGGTAGGAGAGATGGGAGGGTTTCTTCAGCTTCAAATGTCAGACCGAACATCATAGATACAAGCTTTACTATGGATGAGATGACTAAGCTTTTCTCTTCCAAAGGATTGTCCTTGGATGACCTTGTCATCCTGTCAGGTAGATGTGCCATTAAGACTGTGTCTTAACTACGTCTGGTAGAATTCAATGATAATGTTATTTAAATTGGTGCATGAATTTCTCTTTTTTGTTTTTAAAATTTTAAGTACTAAAATAATTGTTCGTCTACAAAAAGCCAGCTCACCAGACTTTGGTTTTTAGGTTCTATGTGAATCATCAGTTCAAACCCATAATTTAAATAATAAATTTAAATTTTTATGAGGGAAAACACAAACAAAAAAATTTTTGAAAAATGAGTCTAAAAGCTATTTAGTACAATGGTAATGTTTTAAATTAAAATGCAAACCAACCACCAATTGTAATATTCCCTAATTCAAATTGTAATATATATATATATATACACTTTTTATATATATAAATCATCCTAAGACTGATCTATAGAATTTCTAGTTACAAAGAGCATGGATGAAACATTAAACTTCTGCAGGAGCACATACCATAGGAAGAGCTCATTGCAGTGCGTTCAGTGACCGCTTCAAAGAAGACTCGAAAGGGAAACTCACTCTCATCGACGCATCCCTCGACGGCGCTTACGCAGACAAGCTCATGAAACAATGCCCTGCCCGACCAAACCCCTCCACCACAGTCGATAACGATCCAGAAACCGCCTCTCTGTTCGACAATCAGTACTACAAAAACCTCTTGTCTCTCAA
The DNA here is from genome assembly GCA_025413485.1 of Ficus microcarpa. Classification (NCBI taxonomy): domain Eukaryota; kingdom Viridiplantae; phylum Streptophyta; class Magnoliopsida; order Rosales; family Moraceae; genus Ficus; species Ficus microcarpa. Next base: position 38,500,798 of record CM046377.1, on the reverse strand, counting down.
AGGCCTATTCCAATCCGATTCTGTCCTCTTTAAGGACGGCAGAACGAGGGAACTTGTGGAGAGTTTCGCAAACGATCAGTTCAGTTTCTTCGAAAGCTGGAGTCAGTCTTTCCTGAAGCTAACTAGCATTGGAGCGAAGACAGGTGATGAAGGAGAAATTAGAGTGTCTTGTTCATCTGTCAATGCATGAAAGAAGGAACCAAAACATGTTCGACGATTTTCGGGGTAAATAAGCAATAAAATGGTAAATAATCTGTGCCCAGATTAGTAGATAATCACAGCCTCAAAACACCTTACAGCATGTCTAAGCGCCACAAACGTTACGTATAAATTATCTCTATATAGACACACATATGTATGGTTGGTTCCTATTGTGTATTACGAGGTTTCATGTTATTTGCTTTTGGTAGATGTTTGTTTTTCTTGTTACAACAAACAGAAGACTGTATAAAGAGGCTGAAATTATTTTCTTTGCTTTTATTTTATTTTTTCATGTAACCATTGAGGAGATTGAGAGCAATAATACTATTTTCTGCTGTCCGGAAGTGGAATTCACGTGTCAAAGTCGATGTTTTTACGTTAGAGAATTCAAATTTTACAGCTTTTTGTTAGAATCAAATATAAAATTGCTGTTACATTACTGTTACATTATATTTATAACTACTCTCTTCAGCTTTTGTGTCTCGTGATGTTGATGTTTCCAAAATCCTTTTTATTCAAAGGTCTTAGTGGAAAGACGAGTAGAATATCCAAATTGACCAAGTTATGCGGTCTCAAACATTTCGAGTTTTCGTAAACAGAAAGACAAGCTACAAACTTTTTGTGATCAAGCATTAGCAATAGTCTTGTAAATGCTTTATGACATCGATAGTGTTCAACACCATAACTGATAGATAATAGATCATACATGTGAGTTTTATAACATAAGACTTACATTTTGTTAGTATGTGGTGTTAAACATCACATATTATTGGTCATAATTTGCAGAAGAAGTTCCAATTTGATGTCTCATGTCAGATTGCTTATGCCATGTGGTTGCGGTTTTGATAGCAACTGGGAAAAAAAACAGGGCATGGAAGAACGGCAACAGCATACTGAACGGCAATAAAATGAATGACAAGACGACAAGAGAAAAGCTATAAATACAGGAAAACGACAAGCATAAAAACCACAACAACAGAGAAAACGAAAATAAAGAAAAGGAATAAACGACAGGAGAATAAAACGAGACAAATTACCGCCCTTTGTCCGTTACCTTCATTCCGCCTCCCAAACGACACCTTTTCTTTGTTCTCTTGTTCATTGCATAGAGATTTATCATTGTTCCTGCCGTGAAAAAAACAGGACAAAGTCCCGGTGAATGAGGTTGTTGCACTCTCCAACTGGGAGTTCTTTAAATCCATTTTTGAAAGTTCTGATCACCCATTCTTGGGCAATCAAATCAGCGACTCTTAGCGACGTTTATATTGCCAATAATATCCTTTGTGGGTACTCAAGATGTCAAGAATCTCGGCTTGCCCATGACCTGTTCGATGAAATGGCTCACAGAGACACAGTCTCCTGGAATACAATGATCGGCGGCAATGTAAACCGTGGGGACTTCGACAGTGCCTGGGATTTCTTCAAAAACATGAAAAAACGTGGACTTCAGCTTGATGGATATACATTCGGAAGCTTACTTAAGGGGGTCGCTTGTGCTCAACAATGGGGTACTGGGCAACAAGTTCATTCCATGATAGTTAAGATGGGTTACGCTGAAAATGTATATTGTGGTAGTGCTCTAGTGGACATGTATGCCAAGTGTGGTAGAGTTGGCGATGCGGTTCTTGTGTTTGAACACATGCCGGAACGTAACTCAGTATCATGGAACGCTCTAATTTCTGGTTATGTGCAAGTGGGTGATCGTGGTGCTGCGTTTTTTTTGTTTGCCTGTATGGAGCAGGAAGGTTTGAAGATTGATGACGGCACAATTGCTCCGCTTATGACATTGCTTGATGATGCCGAGTTTTACAAGCCCACAATGCAGATACATGGCAAAGCTATCAAACATGGTCTGGAATTTGAGAATAAAGTGTGCAATGCTACAATCACGTCGTATTCACAATGTGGGTCGATAGCAGAAGCTGAGAAAGTGTTTGATGGTTCTTTTGGTGCCAGAGATTTGGTAACGTGGAATTCGATGTTAGGAGCATATTTGGCGCACAACAAAGAAGAATGTGCATTCAATGTCTTCATAGATATGCAAAGGCTTGGTTTTGAACCAGACATTTATAGTTATACTAGCATCATCAGTGCTTGCTTTGATGAAGCACATAAGGAGCATGGAAAATCTCTCCACGGTTTGGTAATAAAAAGGGGACTAGAGCAATCAGTTCCAGTCTGTAATGCGTTGACAACCATGTATCTCAAGTCGAATAGTAGATCCATGGTAGAGCCGCTAGGTATATTTGAATCCATGGAGTTGAAGGACCGTGTTTCATGGAACTCAATTTTGACCGGTTTATCACAAATTGGGCTCAGTGAAGATGCCTTGAAGTTCTTTGGGCGCATGAGACTTGCAATATTAGAGATTGATCACTACAGTTTCTCGGCTGTCCTCAGGTCTTGTGCTGATTTAGCTACTCTCCAATTAGGCCAACAGGTTCATGTCTTGGCACTTAAATCAGGCCTTGACTCCAATGAGTTCGTCATCAGCGCTTTGATCTTCATGTATGCTAAGTGCGGTATTATTGAAGACGCAAGGAAATCCTTCGAAGAGAACCCCAAAGACAGCTCAATCACTTGGAATTCAATCATATTCGCGTATGCTCAACATGGGCAAGGTCACATTGCATTAGACCTCTTCTCCCAAATGAAAAGGAGGCAAGAAGTGAAACTAGATCACATAACTTTTGTTGCAGTTTTAACTGCTTGCAGTCACAATGGTTTGGTTGAAGAAGGTTGCAAACTATTAAAAACCATGGAATGCAAATACGGAATACCCCCGCAAATGGAGCATTACGCTTGCGCAGTCGATCTGTATGGACGAGCTGGGCGTCTAGAAGAGGCAAAAGCCTTGGTCGAATCAATGCCATTTGAGCCTAACGCAATGGTGTGGCAGACCTTATTAGGTGCCTGTAGGGCTTGCAGAAACATCGAATTAGCTAGTCAGGTGGGTAGCCATCTGCTGGATGTGGAGCCCGAAGATCATTGCACTTATGTTATCCTCTCTGATCTTTACGGACACCTTAGGCGATGGGACGAAAGAGCTAGTGTGAAGAGGCTTATGAAGCAAAGGGGTGTGAAAAAAGTCCCCGGTTGGAGTTGGATAGAAATCAAGAACCAAGTGCATGCTTTCAAAGCTGAAGATCGTTTACACCCCAATTGTGATGACATATATTTTGTACTTGGAGTGTTCATGGATGAAATCATAAGACTAAATAAGGTTGATGATTTAGAGGCTTTCACGTATTGACTCTGGATAATGTAAAAGGATTTTGTTATCCAAATTTAGATGTTTACCAATTTTTGTTTCGCATTTGCATGAACAAAATATTAATCTTTCAAAGTTGGATATTTAGCAATAACATTTGCCTTGGCTCTCTCATTGTCAGTAGGCCATATTTACATCGTCGTTTATTCAAGTTTTGTGCCACATATTGGACATCTTTTGAGCCATGTTAAAAATGCTTGTGAGTCAAAAAAATGCTGCACCAAGAGACAGACTATAGCATATCTAATTACTTCAAATTTTCCAAGATCATTTTTTAATTTTTTTTTTCTTTGGATTTCATTTTCGTTGATGTAAAAGAAAGTGCCACTTGAAATTGTAATTTGCAAACCATTTTAGAAAATTGGGTTCCGGGAGTGTCGAAACTATGTTTAAAACGAGCAGTGGGGTACGGTTTTTTTTTTTAATTTATTTTTCAATTTAATTATGTATGAGTATAATTATAGCTTTCTATATTATATGGAGGCACAATTTAAACAATTTACTATGTTTCATTTTAATTACTAGCAGTACTTTACTAATAGATTGAGGTGAACCTTAGGATGTTTGAAAAGTCGACCGTAAGGGTCACGTTCAGGAACCAGCTGTGTGGTTTTGAGGCCATTTGATTGACTCACTTAACTTAGAGTTTTGAAATTATTTTAATTGAAGTTGAGTTGAATTTTAGAATTATGTATTTGATTGAAAATGAATTATTTGGAGTTAAAAATATAAAAACTTAAAATGTATTCGGAAAAAAAAAATATTAATATGGATTTTGTTTTGTGTCCCTCGAAATTCTTAACAATTTAAAAAGAAAAATAATCTCCTTTTGACTTGAAATAACAAAGTTAAAGTTATGGACTTTTAAAGTTTGGATTTTTAAGTTAGAGTTATATATGTGAATAGTGGAACTGAATTTATCTTTAAAGAAAAAGATAAAAAATTATTATAATTATTTGATCTTTAACACATATATTATAAAAGAACCAATAGTTCATAAAATAGTACTTTTGATTATTAATCTCAAACTATAATGTAGTGGTCCTATCGTCACCGCGTGATCAGCAAATCACCACATGATGTACATATTTTTTATTTTCTTCGCTCTACTCTCTTTTACTTGTCTACTTTGTACGTCAACTATACAACTAATTGGAGTCAATGTGCCAAAAGCCCTCGTACTTTATTTTTTTCTCCAAGAGAAAAAAAAAAAAAAAATTTGTTAGAAAAGATTATAGGGACATTTACATGGGCTGGGCTTAAAAAGGAAATTTAAATGGTTTGGGCTTTTTCAGTCGATAAACTCCCATTGAGCTTGAAACAATTTAAAAAATTCGGCCCAAATTGGAGAAAAGAAGCATTTTTGTCCCAAACAGAAAACCCTAGAATCACCTCTTCCCTCTTTCTCTATCCGTCTCAGTGGTAGCTCGCGTATCTTCAGAGCTTTCAGAAGTGTGTCTCCGCAGAATCACCCTGGCCGTCTCTAGAATCCCTGTTTTCGATAACCAGAAAGCTCTGAAACCTCAACAAAAGCAGCGCAAAAGTAAAGAACCCAATCATGGCGGACGTGTTGGTGATGAAGGAGATTGAGGACACGGCGGCTCGTCTCGGCATCGACCTCTCGCAGCTCGATCTCGACTCTATCCGCCTTCCTCCGGGCGAAGACTTTGGCATTAAGAGGTAATTTCTCGATTCCACTCCGCCGTAGTTTCAAGCTTAAAGCTTTGATTTTGGGTTCTGTTTTCTGGTTTTTTTTTTTATAAGATGAATTTCGTTATTTTTGCGGAATTTTCAGTGACGACGAAGATGTTTACCGAGATGACGGCTTCGAGTTCGATTCCGGGTTCGGGAACATTATAGTGGTGGATAATCTGCCGGTGGTTCCTCGGGAGAAGTTTGAGAAGCTCGAGGGTGTAATTCGTAAAATCTACAGCCAGATTGGCGTCATCAAAGACGACGGCTTTTGGATGCCTCTTGATCCCGAGACCCAGAAGACCCTAGGCTATTGTTTTATTGAGTACAATACTCCTCAGGTAAGATAATAAAAGTATTCATTGATCACAAAAGCCGTTGCTTTCCCTTGATTTTGTGTCGTTTATTGCTAATTTGTGTTATAGAGTGGAATAAATATGCGTTTTTAATTAGAAGAAAAATCATTTTTTTAGTGTATGTAACATTCCATGTGATCAGCATGAACCCGACTGCAAACTGCTATGTAGGTTATCTTTGCATGACAATGGGGTCGGGGAATTATGTTGTTAATTTGTAATCTGGTTTCAAACCGTTTGGGACAACTGACTTGCTGAATTGGGTTAATTTTCGGTTTATGGTGGTGTCTGTAGGAAGCTGAGCTTGCTAAGGAGAAGACTCATGGGTACAAGTTGGATAGATCACATATTTTTGCTGTCAGCATGTTTGATGACTTCGACCGATTCATGAAAGTTCCAGATGAGTGGGCACCTCCAGAAGTTCAGCCTTACACACCTGGGGTAATATTCTAATTCGCTATCTTGAATTTTTTAGGCTGTCAGCGACTTGTTGAATTCTTGATGTTGCTAATGTCGTCATCCTCGTATCTGGCTTTTCCTCAGCTGTTTATTCGTGAGTTGTTCTTTCATGGATTTTGTTGCAGGAAAATCTTCAAAAATGGCTTGCCGATGAGAAGGCCAGAGATCAGTTTGTGATCCGTGCTGGCTCATATACTGAAGTACTTTGGAATGATGCTAGGCAGTTGAAGCCTGATCCTGTTTACAAGCGTCAGGTGAGTTTTTTTTTCTTTTTTAAGTCTTATCTTTTCATGTCTAAGGCCTCTGTGCATGGCTGAGTAGGTGGGTGAGAGAGAATTAGAGTGTGGCCATTTTCTGATTACATATCTAAGTTTGAAATGAATGATAAATCTCAGTTGATAGCATGGTTTTTAATGTTTTATGTTTCTCCCGTAAATTATTCAATATGTGGTTCATGGATATTTAATGAGGAGTTTCATATGTATTTCTTGTTGCAGTACTGGACAGAAAGCTTTGTGCAGTGGTCCCCATTGGGGACTTATTTGGCAACCGTTCATAGACAGGGCGCTGCAATTTGGGGTGGTGACGATACCTTTAATCGGCTAATGCGTTACGCTCATCCCCAGGTTGTTTTTTGTTTTTTCTATCTTACTTTTTTTTTTTGGGGTGGTATTGGTCCTTAGTGTTTAAATCTTATAAACCGCAGGTTAGGCTGATTGATTTTTCCCCTGGCGAGAAATATCTGGTAACCTGCAGCTGTCATGAAACAAGCAATCCTCTTGATGCAAATGTGAGTTCGTGTCATTCATTACTTTATAGAGGTATACTTAATGCATGTCTAATGTGAATATCTTTTGCAGAGGGTTGTGATCAACATTTTTGATGTGAGAACTGGAAAAGTGATGAGAGATTTTAAGGGAACGACAAATGATTTTCCGGTTGGACATGGAGGTCTTCCACATTGGCCTGCCTTCAAGTAATACTTTGCACCTGATGTGCATCAATCCATTGAAAAATTAATCTTCCTTCTCCATTTGAGTCGAGCGTGGCCATTTTTTAATATCCTTCCATGATATACTGATGATTTTTGCAGATGGGGTGGTGGAAAAGATGACAAGTATTTTGCCAGGATGGGGAAGAATCTTATCTCTGTTTATGAAACAGAAACCTTTTCTCTTATTGACAAGAAGTCTATAAGGGTTGAAAACGTTACAGACTTCAGCTGGTCACCAACTGACCCAATTCTTGCGCTCTTTGTTCCTGAATTGGGGGGTGGGAACCAACCTGCGAGGGTGAGTATGTTGATGTTTTATTGCTTGTTTCTCTCTATCTCTCTCTCGAATTGGGAGTGCAGTTCTAACTAATGCTATATTTTCAAACAAATCACAGGTCAGTCTTATTCAAATCCCTGGAAAAGAAGAGCTCCGTCAAAAGAATTTATTTAGCGTTAGTGACTGCAACATGTACTGGCAGTCCAATGGGGATTACCTGGCTGTCAAGGTTGATCGCTATACAAAAACTAAAAAAAGCACATACACAGGCTTTGAGCTTTTCCGTATAAAAGAGCGGGACATCCCCATTGAGGTGTTGGAGCTTGATAACAAAAATGATAAGATTATTGCCTTTGCTTGGGAGCCAAAGGGTCACAGGTTTGCTGTGATCCATGGCGAGGCCCCTAAGCCTGACATTAGTTTCTACTCAATGCGGGGTGCTAATAACACAGGCCGTGTTTCAAAACTTACTACTCTCAAGGGCAAGAGTGCAAATGCTCTTTTCTGGTCACCTGCTGGTCGATATATCATACTTGCAGGATTGAAAACTCTCAACGGAGTGTTGGAATTTTACAATGTTGATGAGCTAGAAACCATGGCATTTGGGGAGCACTTTATGTGTACGGATATTGAATGGGATCCTACAGGAAGGTAATTCTTGTATTATATGTCTCTTGGTCTCTAGTAAATATTTTATAAATATGGGTGAATGGCATTCTGTTATTAGTATTAAGCATGTCATCAATCTGAGAAGATTTGCATTTTGTTATTTCTATAAATTTGTAAGATATGAAGCTGTCATTTCAATTTTCACATTCAAGTGAAAGTGCTTTACTTCTATTATTGTTTGGCTTGTAAACTCTTTTATTAGGCATTGAACAAAAGAAAAGTAGTTAATTTGTCCTGAAAAAAGGGAAAATCATTTCTTTCTGTTGTATGCATTCGTTCTGATAAGTTACATTTTGTGACGATTAGGTATGTTGCAACTTCTGTGACTTCGGTTCATGAGATGGAGAATGGTTTCAACATTTGGTCCTTCAATGGCAAGCTGCTTTACCGGATATTGAAGGATCATTTCTTTCAGGTTATTTCAACTTCCTTGTTAACTAATATGCGTGTTCCAATCCCTTTAATTATATTCCCTCTCTAGATGGAGAGGCTGTTAGTATTCTTGACGGGTTGAAACAAATTTAGTACAATTTTCCATGAGTTATTTTTTTTTTTTTTGGGGTATTTTTACGGACTGCTGTTGTTTCCTTTTTTATGAAAACGCCAGATAGTAGATAGTTGCTCGTTGTACTCTAATTCATTGTCTAGTGATCGCTTGCTAAAAAAGCTTATATTTTGACCAGCACAACTAGATATTTACTTTTTATGCATTCTCATTCTCTTCCAAGTACTGGCTTTAATTATCGGGTTAGGGCTTCTGAAGACTTAATTCCATCCGTATCTGTTTCAGTTTTTGTGGCGCCCAAGACCTCCATCTTTCTTGAGCCCCGAGAAAGAAGAAGAGATTGCAAAGAACTTGAAAAAGTACAGCAAGAAGTATGAGGCTGAGGATCAGGACGTGTCGATGCTATTGAGTGAGCAGGAGCGGGAGAAGCGGAGGATGTTGAAGGAAGAATGGGAGAAGTGGGTTAGCGAGTGGAAGCGGTTGCACGAAGAAGAGAGATTAGCTCGGCAGGAACTACGGGATGGAGAAGCCAGTGACGAGGAAGAAGAGTACGAGGCTAAGGAAATTGAAATGGAGGAGATTTTGGAAGTTAAGGAGGAGGATGTTGCTTTCGAGTATGATCCGGAGTGAGTGTCACAGTTTTTGATATCCATTGAGCTTTGGAAGGAAAGACCGCAGCATCCGGATAGGCAAATACAAGACTTTGCGGTGCATCATACCCAATTGGTAGGAAATTTTGGACGAGCATTTCTTTGTGTTTTTGTTTCCTTATCCTGTGAGGATTTAGATTCATTGTTGTCTCTTGATTCTAATTTTATACTTTGTTATTTATTATTATAGACTTAGATTTTTTTTGCCAGAGTCTTGCTCGGAGTATGAGGTTTTTTTTTTTTTTTTGGGTATTTATCTGGTCGTATAATATGTACGGTAGACAAATTGTAAAATGAAATGCCTTTCTCGCCCCTGCCAATGCCAAATTTTACAGTTTGATTGAGAAAAGTTCTTCAATAAAATTTAATTTTTGATGGTAAATTTAGCAAATGTTAAACTCATTATCATGAGTTACAGTAAATCTTAAATTTGACATATGATACTGATTGGTGTCTTGACTTTGTCATCTAATTATCACAAATTGTCATTTTTTGAAGTATTTAAATATAAATTATATATATATATATTACAAGATGATGTAAAAGAGCATATATTATTAGAAATGTCGTTATACATTTGAGTATAAAGCATCAAATATAATTATTTTATGTATTTTATAATAAATATAGCATCTTTTAACTTAGGAAGTATTTGCTCTTAAAACCAACTTTAATAGGGTGTTTTAATAGGGTGTTTGGTGAATGAGTTTAGTTTAAGATTTTTAAGTTTTAATAGTAATTTTTCAGAAAAGATAAAAAAAATTTCAGAAAAGAATAAAAATCATAATGAAAAAGGTACAATTTAATTTAAAATGAATTAACAACTAAACGGACCGTAAAAAAACCATTCTCGTGGACTCAATAGCAATGGTGTCTGTGATGACGGATTCTAGCGCGACAACCAATTCTGTCACCAGAAGAACACATCTTTCTTATTTCAAAGAGCGCTTATTACCCTTCATGTGCAGTTGGCCGGGCTGCCAACTATGATGCAGAACAGTCAACAAATTAGACTGTAAAATAAACAAATAATATTAATAATATCACAAAATAAAAATTAAAAAGCACCAAATTAAACTGAACTCTACAGAAAGTACCATAATACACAATTCTTTACAAGAACTGATATAGTGCTTTGATCTCTTACCATCTCTATTCCTTTTTTTTTTGGTGGGGGGGGGGGGGGGGGGGGGGGATGGGGGGTTATTTTTAATTTAAGGTCCGTTTGATAAATGAGTTGAGTTTGAGTTGAGATGAGATTTTTAAGTTTGAGTTGAGTTGATTTTTTAAATAATAACTATAAATTTTATTGACTTTTAAGAAAAAGAAAAAAAATGAGATGAAAAAGTACGATTTAGTTGGAGTTAAATTTTGTTACCAAACAAAACCTAATAATTTTATTTCTTTGGGTTTGATTTGATTGCACCAACTTCCTGTAATTATTCTTCCACTTTGATCTGAGGTGGAATCCTCAGTAGTTTGTTGTGGGCGACACTGGCCATTCAACGCCGTATAAGGATGGCAAAACTATTTGGGCGTGCAATTTTCCAATTTTCTTGTTTATTTTATGCCATTATGGTCTTAGCACTAGGATATATATATATATATATATATATATGTATATATAGAAATTCTGTTAAAAGACTATTACATAAATTATTTGTATCTATCATTAAAAAGATGAGAACCCATCGTCACGTGATTTGATATTTAAAAATTAAAATTAGAATTGATATCCTTAATACTATTTATATGTGTGGCTGTATGTCAAGAAAAAAACAGCATATTTACACTAAAAATGAATTTGAAATCAGGAATTTTTGGAGCTAAATATCCTTCTATTGGGAGACTCTGTACTCTAGTGCTCGACCTCTTTAAGTCAACAGGTCAACTTGCACTCTGGAATTTAAGCTGGGAGAAAATTTTCTACGTTTACTATTAGTTTTTTGTTTTATATTTTCATAGTGGATCAAATGCTCATTATATTCTGAACCAATAATCGCTAATAAATTTGCTTATAAAAGGGTAGCCAAAACATAAGCCCAGCACACCATCAAAGAGAGCAATTAAAATCCAATATGGCTGTTAATACAAAAATCTCCTCTATCTTCCTCAGGCTGTTCCTTTCCACCAATTTTCTTTTTGGTTTATTTCTTGTTTTCTGTTTTGTAAACCAGGGGTGTGCTCTTCAAGAAGGAAAAGGCACGGTAGAGAACCGCCCTCATCATCATCTCGTTCAAATCAGCTCTCTACTCGCATCAAGTGTTTGCGATTCCGTCGCTGAAGGTTAAATTACATATATATATACAAATATATATTAATTATGTTTACAATCTATGTATCTGCTATTTATATTTGTATGTATTTATATCGCATTTAATTTTGTTTACTTCGTTACCTGCTGAAGTCCAGGTCTAGCTCAGTAGGTGATGGTGATGGTGATGGGTTTTTTAAATAAAAGCTCACATATTCGAAATTTGAAAGTGTTTTCGTTTTTCTTTAATAAGTTAGAAGTATGATCCCATCCAATATGATATTGTTTCGGTACCTAAATTTTGATGTCGTGCATATATACGTATAGCCTTTATTTGTTCAATAATTTTTAATGCTTTGTATGTAAGAAATTAAGAAATTTAAATGTAAAATAATTAGTTATTAATCAGCTTATTTAAATTATGTTCTTTTTTCAAGAGAAAATGATTTAAATAATGATATTTTTTTTTATCTATTGACCAACATGACACAAATTCAATTCTCGATCAACATGACATGAATTTTAATTTAATTTTGTGTCATGTTTATTAATCTTTTATGTCATATTGGTACAATGATATTTAAACTTATGTCCGTTAGGTGTTTTCCCCTTTCTTTTTAATAAAAACAAAGTCCACTAAAGGACTAAAGCATGTGTGCTATTTAATTTACTCGGTAATGGTGTGAGTAAGCACTCACAATATTAATGGATTGCAGGTTAGATTTATGATCATGTTCTACTTAACTATAGTGGTGATACTAGCAACGTGCAATAAACATGTGCTGTAATAATAGCACTTTGTGTGTGTGTGTGTGTGTTTTTTTTTTTTTTTTTTTTTTTTTTTTTAACTTTGATTTTGCTTCAAGTTTGAACAAGGTACATTTTTCCTAAGTAATTCTCGCTCATATTGGAAACGTTTAATAAAAATATTATTTCATAATAAATATACATAATAAAATTTTGAGCAATTTCTATCTTAAATTTTTTTTACCCCAATATAACAAATTAGATTTTGATTTCCAATATAAATGTCACACAACTGTTTTCTTATAATGTGTGTACCATTTTTCTTTCTTTCTCTCAATTTTGAATGGAACCTTTTTTTTTTTTTTTTTCTTTTTTCCTTTTATTTTCAAAAACTAAATTACACTTTGGATTAATCAGCTCCTCACCAGAAGAAGGCTGCGTCCTTGAAAGTGGTACATAGACATGGACCATGCTCTCATCTAAACAAAAATGGGGAGAATCACACTCCAATTGATCACGCCAAAATCCTAGAGGAGGACCAATTGCGAGTCAACTCAATCCACTACCGGTTGTCAAAGAAGTCTGGCAATCTCCATCTTCAGGGCACGAAGACCAGCAGTACCATCCCGGCGAAGTCCGGTGAGACGATTAGGCTCCGCCAATTACATCATCACGGTGGGTTTAGGGACTCCAAAGAAACAACTCTCACTAGCATTTGACACCGCAAGCGGACTCACTTGGACCCAGTGCGAGCCGTGCGTGCGCTATTGCTACAAACAAAAGGAACCCATTTTTCAACCCTTGCAATCCACTTCCTACGCCAATATTAGCTGTGCCTCCAAACTTTGCGACGCCATAGAATCGACCACAGGTCATCTCATTTCCCTTTTTGATTATGATCTTTCCAGTTTATTATTGTAATTTTTGATGATATGAAGTCCTGTGAGGATCCATTACATTAATTTCATTTTTTCAAAAAAATATATATATATATATATATATATATCTCTCTGAAATTTGAATATGAAACTTAAGATCCTTAAAAACTGACTTTCATATCTATAAGGAGTTATGCCTTTCTAATATACTACTTATAGTTCATTGACTTACTTGTTACTTTTTGTAAAATTACATATAAAATGATACTATTTAGCATCTCTTGATACAAAAGACGGATATGACTGAAAAATATTATAAGAAAATCAATTAGCTGTTACAATAACGTATAAAAAGGTTATAAAATCAGATAAGTGAACAGACCTATATATATTTGGTTAAATTGTACCAAGACTAATTAGTATTTGTTGTGTGGTGATCAAACGTGCAGGCCGCTCATCAGGCTGCACTTCCTCAACATGCACGTACGCTATAGAATACGGCGACAGCTCATTCTCCATCGGATATTTAAGCAAAGAAAGGCTGACGTTAACATCCTCCGACGTCTTCGAAAACTTCTACTTCGGATGCGGCCAAAACAACCGCGGCCTTTTCAGAGGTTTCGCCGGGCTGCTAGGCCTCAGCCGAGACCAATTCTCTCTCGTCGGCCAAACCGCCAAGAAGTACGGCCAGTACTTCTCCTACTGCCTCCCTTCTTCTCCGAGCAAAACCGGATACCTCTCTTTCGGCTACAACAACAACGGCAGACGCCGAAAGGCCGTCAAGTTCACGCCGTTATCATCCTTCACCGAGGACACCCAGTTCTACGGCCTTGACATGACCGGCATAAGTGTGGGCGGTAAAATAGTGCCGATTGCGACGTCGGTTTTCTCCACGGCGGGCACGATTATCGACTCCGGCACGGTGATCACGCGCCTTCCGCCTAAGGCCTACGACGCTTGAGGAAGGTGTTCCGGGAGCTGATGTCCGATTACCCGCTGACGGAGAGCGCCTCGATACTGGACACGTGCTACGACTTCAGCAATTACGAATCGGTTCTCATTCCGAAAATAAGCTTCTTCTTCAGAGGCGCAGTTGAGGTGGAGGTGGATATCTCCGGGATATTTATCGCGGCGACGGTGTCGCAGGTTTGTTTAGCGTTGGCGGGGAACAGCGACGATAGCACCGTCGGAATTTTCGGAAACACACAGCAGTTGACGTGGGAGGTGGTGCACGATGTTGGTAAACGAAGGGTGGGTTTTAGTCCTTCTGCTTGTCAATGATGATCACCTTCTTAACAATAATCTATACGCTAAATTAGTACTTAATTAGTCCTAAAATAGTACTGTAATATATGTACTGCCATGTTAAGCTATGGCATATGATCAGAATAAGCTGTACGATGGGAGTACTTTCACGTACGTTTCTGTGCCTATATATGCATGTAGTACGTAGTTCAATACTTGCCATATAATTATGAGTATTTATACATAATGGAAACTATGCTATATATATATATATATATATAATACAGTCTATTAGAAAATCCGGAACGTACAGTCTACACGCAGGAATGTAGACAAGTAATTACGCCTAGGCCTTGGGGGCTTAAGCCCCCTTAACCTTTTTAACCTCTTATTTATCTATGTATGGATATGAGCGTAATATTAATATATTCAGAAATTTGCATTAAAAAAATATTTAAAAAAAAACCTAATCCATATTTCTCAAAATTTACTTATATAATTATTTATTTCCAAATAAAACCTACTGACTTCATCACTGTCTATACATACAGTAACATGATAAGTGCAAGCATAATACTTCTTTCAGCGAAGGGCGTAAAAATCATGATTGGTTGTTAATTGAAATTTCAAACAAGTGATGGAGATGGGAACAGAATGACATATAAAAAAAATCCTATATTTATTAACAATAATATATAATTCTAAATTTCGGAATCTCTTGCTGCGCTGGTAAGTCTTGAGCAGAGTAGATCTAAGATTCCATGGGGAAAAAAATAAAGCAAATAAGTGAGTTTTGCATGGTTTAAAATTAAGAACATCTGTATCTTTTCCCCATCTTTTTTCATCTAATTAGAAATACGTGAGGGATGAAGTTAAAACAAGTTTATCAAATTCAAATGATACGATTTGTACTTTCTAAAAACAAAGAAAAATTGAGAAATAATTAAAACTAAAAAGTTACCATTTTTACTATTCTATTTTATCTCTGTTTTTTTTAGTATCTTATTAAAACCAAATCCTTACTCCGTCACCGTCACCGTCGCCGTCATTACCTCGAAAATATGACACATTTTTGTCCAGAAAATTCTTTGTTTATTACACACATAAAATAACAAAAGTACTAAATATTATCGTATATGCAGAAAAATCATGGGAGCTTAGAAACGTGTACTTATGCAGATTTTGGATTAGACCAAAGGTCATCAAATTTAAATATATGATGCTTCTGAAAATGATGAAAAGTTTTTGAGGTTATGAGAGCAGAAAATTGTTCATCAATACGTATTTTAGAATACGTACTACGTTAGGAAATTGATTGGAAGAATAAATTAATCCTCATAATTTGCTTGCTACTAATAAATAACGATGTTTCCAAGTAGACCGGTAATTCTAAGTTGTAGGAAAGATGTTCCAATGGAAAATTATAACTTGAAATTTCAACTATATATATATATATATATATAGGCTTCAACTTCGGTGCATTCAGGAGCACAGGTTCAGCTACGAAAGAAGATCCCATATATATATATATATATATAAAAACCTGAAATGAATAGCAATGATTGGCCGAACATGACGGTTTTTTGATATGTGACAATATGGCCTGATAATATTATTAGAATCCAAACCAAAAAAGGCCTTAATTTCTTTAGAGTGTGAACACAAAGATGAATTAAAGACGAAAATAATTAATACTGGACTGTTTGGAGACTCCAATCAAGTGTGTGGCTAAGAATCTTGTCCTTTCTTTTCTCGTTATTTCTTTCTTTTCACGCTTTTTCTTTTTAATATTCCCTTTCCGGAATGTTTTACTTGAATTCACAAATACGTAACAGATAACTAACATGACAAATCAAAAATTGATTTGTGGCCCGGCCCGCAGATATTTAATAATTAGGAACTGTGATACAAAATGGGATGGGGAGGGATTGGAAAATTGTGGAAATAGCTTTCAAAATGTAAATGTTCACATCTTTTTGTCATGTTTTATTTGAACATTTGATCATCTATACTTATAGCTAATTGGAGGTTTTAAAAAAAAAAAAAAAAAAAACTTAATAGCTACTTGTCTAATTGGAGGTTAAAACAATGAAGCTAGCTATAATTATAATTAGGAAAATACTCTAAATATATACTTTCACAGGAAAATCGTATCAATCCTTTATGATACAAAAAAGAAAGAGAATAATTTTTCAAGTAAAGAATAATAGTGATCTTAATTTTTTGCTGAAGCGTAAAGTGACATGTTGGAGTCTCAAATATTCTTGGATCAATATAATAGAAGTGACTGAAATATAGGACTTTTTGTGAGGAGAACGAGTACATAATCAACCCACACATAAGACACAATTGATAATAACGAACTTAATTGGTCTGTGGTACAAATGATTTGACATTTGAGTGATTACCAGACTTTTTTTTTTTTTTTCAAATATAATGTTTCACCCGCTATTTAAGTGAAAATGGGAAATGGAAAGTCGGCTATCCGAAAAGCAAAGCAGAGTTTGCAAGTCCTCTTTTTACATTATAACGCGTTCGCGTGAGATAATAATTAAACTTTTCCAATTGCTCTTTTCAATACGATTCAGCAAATATTTACACCTAACCAATTAGCAGGACTTGAACGAAACACACAGACATAATGAGAAAACAACAAGAAAAAAGAAAACATATCCAACTAGGTTTTTCTCTTTCAGGACCAGATCAGGACTTCATCGTTAACATGAAAAACGAAACACAAGTTACAAATGAACAATTAGTCAAAGAACTTTTAAATAATGAAGTACGGAATAAAATGATAAAGATTGCTTTGAAAAATGCCCTAACATGCGCACAGAGAGGAAAGCACATTAATAATCAATTCAGAAGACACATTCATTTCATATTGTATTATTTCAATGTGATTACTAGAAGACATTATTGTTTGGATGTCCCCTGTTATATTTTAATCAAATATAATGTGTGTAGGTTATTTTTACATTTGAATAGTTCTTCTAATGTGTATAATTGGTGAGAGAGTGATCTATAAAAGTAGATAGAAAAGTGAATGTATGAGTAGTAAAATGAGTGAGTATACTGTTTGAATACGTTTGTATCAGAATGAAATATATGAGGTAATCAAATACGCATTCTATTGAATTGAGTTATAATATAGAGTGAATGTGTTCACCGAACACACTCTCAATTTTACATTTTGTAACCATTAGTTGAATTTATATGTAGTTTTTTATTTATAATTTTGTAACACAAACTATTTAGAACTATTAGTATAAATGATAAGCATCACTGAAAAATAATATTTTAGAATCAATTGATTATTATAATATCATATAAAAAATTGCAAGTCTTATTTTTGGAAAGTTGTCCAATAAAAGAATATTTACATAATGTAAGCACTCTGAATTCGGAAGCCACATGCCGTAGTGAGTTAACTAGACTAATTAATTTACCAAAAAAAAAAAAAAAAAACCTGGACTATTAACCTAAAATCACGCAAAGAATATGACTGGCCGCTTTTCAGTTCACATTGAATTATTAATGACAAGTAGGACTTGTCCCATCTCAACATGTAAGTATTTTGTGCAGCACGAAATAAAGTTTATATGACAAAACATATGATAATAATTATAACTTTATATTATTGATATGTGTCATTTTTTTAGTTGTTAGATTAACTTTTAAATGATATAATAAGTGAGTGTTCATGTTAAAAATTTACAATATGAATATATAAAATTGATTCTAGAAATAAATGAAACCGTTAAAAAATCGAGCCAATAACTTAGAGCATTTTGATAAAACAAAAGTACGGTTCCTACCAAAAACTTTCCTAATTAAATGTATAATTCTTTTCTAATTATAGAATTAGTTAAATATAAAAACCACAAGTTAAAATTTTTGTCCATGTCCATTTGAATCATATGTTCAAAGTCACAATTTAAACTGTAAAAATAAATTTTTGTGATAGTAAAAAAAGAAAATGAAAAGTGAGTTTCGAATAGAATGGCAGTGGTTTCCAAAAGAAAAAATAATAATTAAAAACAAAAACCTTCAATTCATTTTTTTTTTTTAGGAGCACTGCAATGATAACCAAGCGAATAATTAAGTACTAATTTTTTTTGACTTGCGTATTAGTTGAACTGGAAAAAGAAGATCATAATTTCAGGAGATAGAAACTAAAGACATTCTCCTAACTATCAATTAATTAGCCTTAAGTTTATCGAGGCACCCGTGAGCAAGAGGTGAAGAGTTTAATAGTCCGTTATTACTATTAGAAAGATGAATTAACCATAATATATATTCTTTGCAAAAAATAGGCAATTAATTAAAAAAAATAAATCGTTTCTTATCGACGTATTTTATGGTCATCAATGACTAACAAAAATGGTTTAGTAAGTACCAAGAGAAAATTGTGTTTAGTTACATGTTTGTGTCTTCTACAGACCAGCATTAATGTTCTCTTTGTGAAGATGACATTCCATGTAGAAGCTTCTTTATTTCGTGCTCAAATTACCAACCTTTGTGGAAATTACAAGAATCGTTGATCAAGCAATTGCCTGCTTTCTACGGATGGGGACATTGATATCAAACAAATACTAGTACTGTACTCGCTCACATTTTGTCAAAATAAGTGGCGGTAAAGTAGGGTAGCAGACTTAATAATGCAATGATAATTTCACATCATCTAGACATAACGATTTTCGAACGTAGACGCGACTTAATGTTAGACTTAGGGGGTGTTTTGGTGAATGAGTTTAGTTTAAGATTTTTAAGTTTCAATAATAATTTTTTAGAAAAGAACAAAAAAAATTTTCAGAAAAAAACAAAAATCATGATAAAAAAGGTACAATTTAATTTAAAATGAACTTAAAAACAAACACTCCCTTATTTGGACAGAGTTATTAAATGGAACAGTTTGTCTAGTGTATGGCTATAAAACCAACGATCATGTGCTTCAAGAGTACACTAAAAATTTTGTGCAGAAACCCATTATAATCGAATGGGCATTATCCACATTTCCTCCTTCCTCAGCTACTGCTTCCTGGCTTTATGCCTTCTCTGCTCTTTGGAGAAGGCCTCTGCCTTGCAAAGAAAACATCTCAAAGAAAGCCACAGTTCTCAACATACTCATACTGTTCAGCTCAGCTCTCTACTGCCCTCCTCAATTTGCAGCCCCTCCTCCTCAGGTATAAACACTTCTCTTTCTCTTGTACAAGTTTTCACCTTCTTTTGTGTGTGTCAGTGTGTCTCTGTCTCTGTGTGTCAGTGTGTATACAAACATGCAATTGATTTCCATATATCAGGCTAAAAGAGATGCATTTTTTTTTAACTGTACGTATTTATGTTCCTAATTTATTTAAAGAGAAATGAAAACACTTTTAGATTTTGAATCTTAGAGCTCCTATTCAAATTCCTCCCCTTTCACCCGCATATAAAATAAAAATGTGTGCGATTTTTATTATTACACCCATGATGGTCAGTCAAGTATGTAAATGTCAAAACATTGCAATATATATTCGCATGCCCCAGCGGACCGATCTATCTGAAATTCGTTTTCTGTTATTGCTTCCGTCTACCGTTTTTCTGTCTCTCTCTCTTTTTCACTGAGAAATAAATTATGTAAATTAAGATAGCTAGTTATAATTATAAAACTGCCACAATCATGGCTTTAAGCTACGTGTATTGCAACAAAAAGATGACCTTTGGAGTACACACAGACTTTTTTTGGCCCTTTGAAAACTTAACCCATCAGCTTATACAAAGCCAACTTTGGTCATTGGCCGACAAAGACACTTATGTCTATCTATCTTTTTTTTTACTTTTTGATTAAGGTTATATTCTCTCTCATGTTAAAAAAATAAATATTTCAAATTCAGTGGCTAAGGACAAGGGTGCATCACTAAAGGTGATACACAAGTACGGCCCGTGCTCCCAACTCCACCGGAGACGACGGCGATCACACTAAAAACATCGTCCGGCAAGACCAAGCCCGCGTCGATTGGATCAACTCCCGCCTTTTCAAGAAATCAGTCCCCGCCGCCACCACAGCCTCCAATGGCGGCACAAGATATGAGCAAGATGCCACGACACTCCCAGCCAAGTCGGGCGAAGTCCTCGACACCGGAAACTACATAGTGACGGTGGGCCTTGGGACACCAAAAGAGGACCTCTCTCTTGCATTTGACACCGGAAGCGACCTCACATGGACACAGTGCCGGCCTTGTGCCAAGTCATGCTACGACCAAAGTGAAGGCATATTTGATCCTTCCAAGTCCACCTCTTACTCCAACGTTTCCTGTGCATCAAACGACTGCTCTCAGCTCAAATCCCACCCAGGTAATAGTCAAACTTCTCTCTCGTGCGCATTTGTTGAAGTTAAATTTTGTTCAACGTTTTCTATGTACCACGCAAGCAACTATATGTGGATCATTCGAGCAACTATGTTTATTCAACATTGCGTTATTACTAAATCCTCGACATATTAGAGTTAAGAGGTCAATTTTGAATGCTATTTAACGTCATTTGTACTCAAAATTTACTTCCCTTGTGTTGAAACTTATTTAGAGGTCCTGAATTATATATATATATATATTTTAAAATATCTTTTTTATTCATAAAATTTTGGCATATCAAAACGGGATGGCTAATAGACATTAGAGTGAGTAAGCATTCACATTTATCATATCTTTGTTGAAAGTTTAGAAGAATAAACGACAAAATTGAGATGTTAGGATTCGCTTGGTATTTGGGTTGAGTTTGAGATAATATGAAATTTTTAAATTTAAATTGGTTGATTATTTAAAAAAAAAAAAGACAAAAATTGAGATAAAAAAAATACAGTTTAATCAGAGTTAAACTTAGACGTCAAATGTGGGCTTAAACAACCTCTCTTTTTTTTTTTTTTTTTTTTTTTGTTTTTGGCTAGAACAGGTTGTATTGAAGAGACATCCACATGCACATACGGCGTAAGCTACGGTGACGGGTCGTACACCGAGGGCTACTTCAGCAAAGACAGACTAACGCTAACACAATCCGACGTGATAGATAACTTCCTCTTCGGTTGCGGCCAAAACAACGGCGGCCTATTCCACGGGTCCGCCGGGTTGCTCGGCCTAGGCCGCAACGAAGTCTCCATCGTCGAGCAAGCCGCCGATAAGTACAACCGCCTCTTCTCCTACTGCCTCCCCTCCACAACCAGCTCCACCGGCTACCTAACCTTCGGCGACTCCGGCGGCGGCGGCGGATCCGCACAGTACACGCCGTTGCTAACGCTCTCCCGGAGCGCGTCGTTCTACGGGCTCCATTTACTCGGGATCAGCGTTGGCGGACGTCAGCTGGAGATCCCTTCGACGGCGTTTCAGTCAGGGACGATTATCGACTCCGGGACGGTCATAACTCGCTTGCCGGCGGCGGTGTACAGCGCTCTGAGAT
Organism: Ficus microcarpa; assembly: GCA_025413485.1. Taxonomy (NCBI): domain Eukaryota; kingdom Viridiplantae; phylum Streptophyta; class Magnoliopsida; order Rosales; family Moraceae; genus Ficus; species Ficus microcarpa. Next base: position 38,479,169 of record CM046377.1, on the reverse strand, counting down.
CGAAATTTCGAACTGAGATGAGCGGTTATCCGTTGGTGTCCACCGATGATGAGCTCTTCGATACGTGCTATGACCTGAGCGGGAGTGGCCGGACTGTTCAATTTCCAAAAATAGCCTTCTTATTCGCCGGCGGGGCTACGGTGGATTTGGTGCCGTCGGGAATAATGTACGAGTTATCGGATTCTCCGGGGACGTTCTGTTTGGCGTTCGCCGGAAACAACGACGAGCGTGAACTGACGATATTCGGGAATGTCCAGCAGAAGACGTTTCAGGTGGTTTATGACGTCGGTGGAGCTAGGATTGGATTTGGCCCTGGTGGCTGTAGCTAATTATTTTATAATTATAATTGGAGACAGAAGAAGAAGAGATGTTTGAGTTTGCTTATAATTATTAGCTAGCTTTAAATAATTAATATAAATGATATAAAAGCTAGCAAATTAAGCTTCTGTTTGTTGACGGAGCTATATATAATTATTTCTTATCTGAACTGAGTTTGTCTTTATAGTTGTTTCTCCTGCTGATATGCTTGTTTTCTCTATATATCAACTATAAGCGTGACCTCAGTTTTCCAGTGTTCCCCTTTTATAAGAGTGACCACAACATGACAAATATTCCAAGGAAATTCAAAACAATTATTCATGATTTCTGAATTATTTATACATTATAAGTTTACAACAACGTTTAGATAAAAAAAAAAAAAAGTTATATATACATATATATATAAATATATATATTACGTACTCTGGGACCATAAACAACTATAGACATTTAGAGATAATAACGTGAATTTATTGCTAAATTAAGCCTCAACTACCCTTCATATTCACAAAACTCGCTTTCGACGTTAATTGCAACGATAATTAAGTACAACTGCGAGACTACAAATGATGAAGATACTTATACTACCCTCTAAAAGCATTGCAATATACTTTTCATAAACCAAAACTTGTTTATGGCTTTCAAGGGCTCGTTCAAGACTTACTCGAACATTTACTCAATAGAAAATAAGAGCTTTGGTTTCAGCCCATCAAGATAGATAAGTAGAAGAGAGATTTTCGTTGTTCGTGGATCACTCAAATAATTGTAATAATTTGAGCCAATAAACTATTTTATAATTATTACAAATTAATAAACTAAGAATAGTGTCATATAAGACAAAAGGATCTTTCGGGGTTCTATATATATATAAATTTGTTTGATAGAGTTTTTGTTTTTATATTTAATGATTAGTATAAGAAGGAAATAAAAACTGATTTTTTTGGTAAGTGTTTGAAAGCAATTTGTGAAAAAGCTTAATGGATCAAAATATGGTTATTATAAATTTTCTAACAAGCAACAAAAAGTGTTAGAATAAAGCATATATCTTTTTATAGAAATTCTTGCACAAGTTTCAAAGTTCATTTTAAAATGTTTTTTTTATAAACCACATTTTGTGATTTTGATACGAAGCTTTTCTAATAAATCATCAAAATACTTTTAAAAACAGTTTTTGGATTCATGAATCCAAAAACAACTTCTGGAAAGCTTTGTCTTATAATCAGTCCAAGTGGAAGATGTGACGATCGACTCCCAGACTAGACACATGCATGATGCCCGCATGCAATGTTTTAAATATAAGGTCTAAATAGAGTCCTTTTTTTTTTTTTTTGCCCTCCTAAAGGTCTTAGCTATACAGTCTGAATACGAAGAAAATAATACAACATTGATGGACTTCTCGAAGAATTATTGGTCTTAATTCATTGAAGCAGTTGTGATAGGAATTTGTTTGTCTTCTATCTAAAAGATAAAGTTTACTCGTTTTTTATTGATAGTGTATAAAAGATATATAGATAAGAAGTCTGATCCTTTCCCAGCACATATCATGCAAGGATAGCCAAGTAATTTTCCCAAATGGAAATGCATACGATACAATCATAAAAAGATTAAAACAACTCGATTTGTGCCCACATAACAAGAAAAATACTAGAGACACCGACTTTAATATTAATTTTTAAATATCAATATATATGATAAGTGATTGTCATTCTTTAAGAGACAGGTGTTTAAAAAACCTTCACATCAATTGATAGTTTTTATCAATTAAAAGATGACAATTTACGGTTACATAAATTAATATTTAAAAGTTGATATTAAAACTAGTTTATTTAGCACTACTCATATAACAATAGGATGTAGGTAGTTAGCAAATCTTGATTAAACTTTGAAGTTCAAAAATGAATTAATTGGTTTGTTAATACATGACAAGTGATTTGAGCATGTACCTAACTGATCCTTTCTTCTTTTTTCCATTCCAATTTTCTCACACCATCAAAGTGGGAAATGGAACCAGCAAACAAAAAAAGTAGGAAATGGGAAAACCCAAAAAAAAAAAAAAAAAAGTTTCATGGGTCTATCTGAAAAGAAAGGAGACGTCCTTTTCTCCGAACTCTATATATATATATATATATATATATATATATATAATGACTTGTTGGAATTGTATGATGAGAGGCAGTTAACATATCAAAATCTCTCTATTTCTCAAACTTTGGGGCAGATTCCAGCTTTCTTCCACTACACACTTGGAGGTTTTGTCTCTGGCCTACAGCTAAACAAGATTCCAATATTGTCTACTCTCTCACTCGAAAAAAGTATCCACCTATTAATTTAGCATTTTTGCCCCACAATTTATTTTAAAAAAAAAAAAGTTACGAATAAAAACTAATCATAAGGGTGCCCCACCAAGCCATACTACTCATTCTAATTAATTACGTGATATATCATGCTATTGGAGTGACATTTTTAGCTTGTAAATTCTGCTTTTTTTCTTTTTCCTTTTTCGGGGAAATAATTCTACTTTCAAACGCGGCAATGCTATTTACTTATATTTTGTTGGGAATATACAATCTCCAAATAACATGTCCTCAATTTATTATAAAAGCTCATCATGAGTTATTTTGTTGTATTACTCTCATTCTCATAATAAGTGCCTCGTCAACTTCATTATCATTTACACTTAACCTTCTAAATTTTAAAAACTCTTATTTTGTTATTTGAATTTTAAGTGAGTTTCACTAAACTATCTTTACGTATTTAAAGGTTCTTTTAGAAAATAATTGAAAAAGGAGGAGGTTAAGTAGTGCGGTCGTGCATGATTTTATTTTTGTTTTGTTTTAACCGATATTCTAATTAAGTGGGTCAACTAAGACTAACTTCTTTCCTTTTTTTTTATCTGGTTTAAATGAAAATTCTAATAAAAAGAGTTTAAATTAGACTACATTTAAATTCATTAGATAAAACATGAGAGTTTTTAAAATTCAAAAAGTAAAGACAGAATTATTTAAGAATTGAGTATATAAAGCAAAATTGATAGGGACAAAACATGTATACAATTAATTAGTTACTGAATAATACTCAAGTCATATATATGAGCTAATGGTACACCACATTTTTCATTTAACCTTGACAATAAATATATATAAATATATAGATCAGTTCCACCAAACATTTGAGTTGGTAGGCTGGCTCTTCACTAGATTTGGCCATGGAAGCCATGGTTTGTTGTCATGCAAAGTTTGGATGTGGTTTAATTTTCTGTGCTATAGCAGATCGTTTTCCCTATTAACAAGTTTTACGTATATAAGACACATATTTGCATTGGGACTAGAAAAATATATATATATATATATATTTTTTTTTTTTTTTTTTTCTGTAGTCCATTAGCTTAAGTTTTCCGCTGGACATGATATTTTCTTAGGTGATATAATTGTGATTGGTCACCAGATTTTTGCGTGGGAGATATTTATCAGTGAATGCCATCGGTTATGCACGATTATTTTCTTTTTTATAGAAAAAAATTCTAGGCGTAAATATTTTGCACTAAGATTTCGTCAAGAAGTAAGAGCACTAATCATATATATATATATATATATATATATATATGTTGCATATATTATGGCTGAACCTGAACCATCAACAATGATACTACATATCTACTAAAACGTTGTTAATGAAAGCAATGTTTCCATTTTAGATATAGTCTGACGACTTCTTCAATTTTTGATTGATTGCCACTAACAAACAGATGAGAAAAAAACCCACGATTATGACAATATATATTAAGGGTGAAAGAAAAAAAAAAACATGAATCTCATATTATAAAATTATAAATAATAATAATAATAATAATAAAATATATAATGGATTTAATCTCTTAAAAATCTTAAATTTCTCTTATTCTCTGTAACAGAGCCCGACATCTTGTAAGAGCATCTCCAACACAAAACTTATCCGACCAATAGGCTAAAGAAAGAAACAAACTGTCGAAAGAAAACACGAAGCTAAAAAATACAAGAAGCTAGGTAGCCAAATAAAAATTTCATGCACACGGATTGAATCCAAATCTATCACGAATATATTAATAGATCAGTTAGGCAAGATTCAAACCGTTCAGATTGAATCCCATTTTTTCTCGTGTGATATGGTATTTATCCAGTGAGTCCATACTTTTATATAGTGGGTTTGGCGTGGGAGACAGTGGTTGACCACTCCAAGACATATCAGTCATGTTAATTTGCAAGTGATGAGAGAGATCAATGGAAATAATTTCGATATATTCCAACATTCCTCTTCTAGTTCTATGGAAGAGGAGTACTAGAATATATATATATATATATATATATATTGGAGTGGTGTAGAAATTATTGCTTCGTTTTCAATCTCTTTCAAGTCTGAATGGAACCCAAAATTGGACCAATAATTAATTTATGTGTAAATATTCGTTACTCTAGAAGCCATGGCAGGGCCGGCGAGTCGCGAGTGGAGTGGACCAAAACTTCCACCCAAAAACAAAAAGAAAAAAGAAAAGACCGGCGTGAGTGGTGGATTGTTTTCAGTTCAACGAATCACGGCCTCGTTGTGTTGACGATGACTCTAACTCCTCTCGACACGTGGCGCACTATATAATTATATAATATTCTTATAGACATTATACATAGAACTGAATGGAAGCTGAGAACCCTAAAATTATTATCTTGCTAATGGACACATGTAATGGGAGCTTATTTAAAAATAGAGAGTGTTTTCTTGTTTAAATTATCTCAGAGCCAAATATAATTAGCATATAATGTTATTTAGATATTTCTTAAAAGAAATCTACTAAAAATGTGATGGTGTAATTAAAAAAAAAAAAAAAAAACAAGTTTATCTATATATGTTTCGATTTGGAGGGCTGACTTAATCATAATCTAATCGGATCAATTGGTTCAAATTTGTATGCTAATTGTAAGGAAAGAAACTTAAGAAGATTAATAATTCTAATTAAGTTGATATCGGAAATCGTCAACAATTATCATTAAGCTTGGTTGGAGTAGCCAAGCATGAAATCATGAACAACAGTCAGTAAATAAAATTTTTTTTTTTTTCTTTTAAAGAACTTCATGTCTTTCTTTAGCGTATCTTGAGATCTAATTTCAATTTTCTTTTCCCCTCTTAGGGGAAGGCAATGAATAAATGTTTTGCTAATGTGGTGGATTTTGCGTAAATGGGGAAAAAAAAGTCAATCAGCAAGAGTTGATGAGATACAAGGATCGAATTCAAGTGATTGGCATAACCCAAAAGGATATCAATGTGTAAACGCAATAAGGAGGAATATAATGAAAATCCAAGATGTAGGGCCTTTACTTGCCATTAATGAATTATAATAATAATGCAAGTCAAAAAAAAAAAAAGATTAGAATATAATGATTCCGTTATTCATGTCTTTATTAGGATATTTTGTCGAAAAAAAAAACAATAACAAAATATATTATCATGTTTAATTTATATTTATGTCTTTTTAAACTTATCATCCGACGAACATTATTACAAATTGTTGGCAACTAATTATTTTTTATTAATCACTTGAATATATATATATACATATATATTAATTTTAAGACTTGTAAACTAGAATCATAGATCATGAACGATTTAGCATTATTTCAGCGCTGAGCCTTGCACGCAGCAACATCTAATCAATATGCTCTTGTTGTGAAAAATTACAATTGCGCGGTATCATAAGAAATAATAAAATCACACGAAGATTATCGTTACTAATTACTAAAATTATATTAATTTTAATTTTATTTGAATAAACTGAAAAAAGATTTTTAGATAAAAATAACAAAATTTATAAAAGACGAAAGACTTAAAATACTAAAAATCTATAATTTCTAATTTCACCAAATTAATCTTATTTAAATTCCTGAATCCAATCAATCAACATCTATTCCTTAAGTTATCAATGAATCTCTCTAAAATAATCATTAATTTTTCTCAAACATTAACAATTTATCTCATAATAACCCGTTATCACCTCTCAGTCTCATGCTCTAAGTTTATTACAATTCGTTATAAGAACATGAAAGTTATAATGCTGCACAAGTTTCATAACTATCTCTAGCTTATGACAATCTGATGGTAAATTAAATAAAGGCTTATTTAAGTATCAGTTCTCAATCTCAAATTAAATACTCATTCATGCAAATGGTAATCGGGCATTAACAAGAATACTTTAACATAGAATTGAAATAGAATATCAATTAATTAATAATAGAAAAACTCAAATAATCATAATTTGATTAGATTGTATATCTAAAAAAGAAACTTAATTCATAAATAAAAATAAAAATCTACAAATAAAAAATCAATCATTCTTAAATTATAAAAATAAAAAGATAAGAAAATAAGATAAGAAAATAGAATAAGAAAATCCGAATATGGAGGTGTCACAAATTTTCAAAGTCTTCTCATAAATTTTCTTCTCTCTCTCCCCTCTTGATGCTTCAAGAAAAACTTTCCTTAATTTTATAGAAAAATAAACCTAAAACTTGAATTAAAACCTAAATCCTAAAATATTTTTTTTCTTTTTCCTTTTCTTTTCTCTTTTTCATGCTTTTTCGGCCACAAGAAATCGAAACCAAAGGCTTGGAAAATGCAACCTAAGCTCGAACTTAAAGCCTAATTAGCTCCTTTTTTTTTTTTTTTTTTTTTCTGGGAGCCTAAGATCCCATTTAAAGCCTCCCAGCCGCCGACCTTCCTTCCCAGGTTTTCCCTTATTTATTTATTTACTTATTTTTTTTTTCTTGGCTGCAGCAACCGCCATGCAGCAGCGTTTTGGGGACATATGGAAGCGGACAGTTGGCTAAAGGAAGCTAGGGAACGCGTGGCGGTCTGACACTGGATCTCAGGTACGGGCGCACGGAGAAATGATAGAGACGCCTGCATCTGATCCAACACTGCTCAAGTGGTCTTTCACGCCTTTTCTTGGGAGATTGACGCGAACTCGCGATCTGGGCCGCAAGGAAGTTGATCGAACGGTTTATACGCGCGTGGGCTGATTGACGCTGGTGCCGAATTTCTTTTTGGTTTTTGTTTTTTCCCATTTTTAGGGGATGTTTGGAGAGTTGATTCATTCCAACTCAAATCGTACTGTTTTTTGTCTTTTTCCGAAAAAGTTTTTTGTCTTTTCTGAAAATTTAAAAAAATTTACTATTACAACTAAAATATTTTAACTCAAACTAACCAACCAAACACCCCCTTAAACTTCAAATTAATTCTTTTTTAACCTTCCTAACATAATTAATCTACAAATTTTGGACAACCTAATTATTTGGAGAAAAATTAAAATAAATACTAAGATTGAAGCAAAAATTTAAACTTAAAAATACTAAAATAATATACGGTTGATCTTATAATCGAAGGTACGTTTCAATAATATTAAATATCACAATTAACAAAATGTGGATATTATGATTTATGGATATGATATTACGAGACTCACTCTATATTAACATGTGATGTAAAATATCATTAATGTTTTCTAATATTGTTTCTGTGAAAAATACTCAAAAGTCATAATGCATAAATTCTGTCACACGACAATTAATAAAGATCGATGACTTCGGAATAATATTCTAGGGTGATGGTATCTCTAACCATAATTTCCAAATTAAACATGTTAAATCAGTTGGGCAGGGGGTTGGCATACGACAAGGCCGTGACGTGTAAGATAGAAATGGCTTCTAAGGTGTGCCCAATTGGCTTATAAATCTAAGGGCTGTGGCTCAAGTTTGGACATAATTTTCTGGGAACACCCAATACATATTCATCAAAATGGCAGCTCCCACTTCCTCCTCCTTATTCCTCCTCAGTTATTTGATATCTCTATTCCTTCTCTTCCCTAATTTGGAGAAGGCCTTTGGCTCTGACAACCACAGTCCTCAACATACCCACACTCTTCACATCAGCTCTCTGCTGCCGGCTTCAACTTGCAGCCCTTCTACCGGTTCTCCCTCTCTCTCTCTCTCTCTCTCTCTATATATATATATATATATTATATTTGTGCTTAATGTCAGTAATATATAACATCCGTCAGTAACATCCTTCAATGTTTGTTTGTTCTCTCTCTCTATATTATCATGTTTATATATATATATATATATTCATCTGCCTTAATAGGCTTATATTAATCATCCGTGCCCAATGGGATTTTTTATTATGTTTGTGAAGGTTTTCTTGCGCCTTAATCTGTTCAGGAACTACTACTTTAACTCTCAGAAGAAGGGAAAAAAAAAAAAAAAAAAAAAAACCCAGTTTCAGTAGAGACAAATTTTCTGAAGAAAGTTTGATAATTTTCCACCAGTCCTTTCCGAGATATACAATTTACAGAAGTTTCCTCTCGAGATTATGTACATAATTAGTTGAAATGGCATAATCTTTAAGCAAATTTATCACGTTAATGATTTGTTTGCCCAGAGGTCATTGTCGACCAAAAAAAAAATTTTAAGCCATGCTTTTATTATTATTTATTTCCGGACCAGAAAATGAAGAAAAAAATATGCAAAAAACCATATAGAGACAGGAATATATATATATATATATATATATGCGCATGGCATTTAGTCCATATAGCTTTATTTATAATTTATAATATGAGAACAAGTTGCCAAAGGTTGTGGGTCCGGTCATATATGCATTTTCCAGTCAATATTAAAAATGATGATGGTTTTCGTTAGATTAACTTTACATTTGGCAGGTAAAAAATTGTTTATTGGGTTGTCATGCACACATCAAATATAAATGTATATATTTTTCAACTTTTTTCGGATTTAGACATAATGGTAACTTGTACTCATTAATTCAATAATGCATACAAGATACCAAAGTAGCCCGTCAATATTTTATAATTAGCGTTGCTATCATTTGCAATATAATTTGTATATTGTGGTCTTAACTCACCTTCTATAGAAATAGAGCACTTGGTGATTTAAAAATATATGAAATATATATATTTTATGCATATGTATACATATATGAACTTGTTTATATCCTGAACAAGCCAAACAGGCTAGAGCTAGGCTTTAGTTATAAATCTGACAAATCTTATGCTGCACGAGAAATTGTTTTTGGTGCATGTATTTTGTGGTTAGGAAATACTTGTAGTGGTCACGGGTGAAGATTTCTTCAGATTCACAAAAGAAACAAACAAATCACAAGACGGTTGGCTTTTACTGATATAATTTAATTAAAATATATTATTAATAAAAATGAACTTTCACCCAAATAAGATCCCTATTTTACAATAATTTTTTGCAGGAAAAAAAAAAGGCCTTTAAATTTAAATATATATATATATATATTTGTTTATGCATCGATACCATCCGAGCCCAATTTTACAGAAAAATTCTTTCAGCAGGTGGAATACTATAAACCACTTACCCCCCACCCCCCCCAAAAAAAAACTGGGGAAAATTAATTGTGAAATTTAATACAGGATTTTTTTTTTTTTTTGAAATGAATACATAAAAATTGACAGTAAATTTAAACATCTAAAAATTGATAATATAAGTAAGTTTAATCATGTTTTGTTCGAAGTAGTCGAAAGTAAAATAATAAAAGCATATATGATTGGGAACGTCTCGATGAGTCTATGGAAAATGCTTGAAACAACTACGTAGATAGGACAAGTACTAAACAAGTGATGACTTATTCACCAAAAACAAAAAGTACTAAACAAGTAATTACCATTTCCTTTTTCACGTTTTTGAAATATGTTTCACCATTTTGATCACTCTTTTTCAACCTTTTTCTGCTTGTAAATCAAAACCAATCTCTTTTCGACCTAATCATGAAATGACAGATTGTGAAAGTCATGTTCTCATTGATCTAATTCCACAATTGTCAACTGAACTCTCAGTGCATAACGACAAGGCATCTTTGAAAGTGGTACACAAGCATGGCCCATGCTCCCAACTCCACCAAGACTCTACCGCCACCACTGTTGATCATCACACTCAAGTCCTCCAACAAGACCAATCCCGGGTCAAATCCATCCATGCCCGCCTTGCCAAGAAATCGTCCACCACCACCACCACCGATGGCACGAGATATAAGCAGGATGCCACCACGATCCCGGCCAAGTCCGGTGCAGTGGTGGGCTCCGGAAACTATATAGTGACGGTAGGCCTAGGGACGCCAAAAACAGACCTTTCTCTCATATTTGACACAGGAAGTGACCTCACTTGGACACAGTGCCAGCCCTGTGTTAAGTCTTGCTACAGCCAAAAGGAGACCATCTTTGATCCCTCCAAGTCTTCCACCTACTCCAACATTTCCTGCACCTCCGCCGAATGCTCCCAACTCAAATCCGCCACAGGTATCATTATATCCTCATCTTTAATATTTAATTTGGAGCTAATTCCCAATAATTAGGTCAGATCCCTAAGAGTAAAATTGCTTGGCGCTTGTTTTTCAACCAAACTCCGGACGCCAACTTTTTTTTGGGTCATGATAGGCTAATCATGCATCAATGATTCACAGAATTTTTTGATCTTCACACAAGTAAGAACACATATATAATCTTAATGGGGTCCACTTATTAATTCATTAAAATTTCTTCTCTTAAAAACCTTTATAGTCGATTTGCGTCACGAAATTATATGTGCTTTTGTTTGTGTGAAAAGTTATGATGCCAAAATATGTTCCAATTTAATATCAAAATATTTTGTTACGACCTTGTTCTAAGATTTTAGAGTTTTAGACCTCATTATCAAATGATAATGAATTTAAGATGGGTAGATTGGATGTTTATTCAACTCATAAAAAATTTTAAATTCAAATCGCTTTTGCCGTGATTGTCGAATTCTTTTAGTGCGTCACATAGAGTAACTTGGGGTTATACGAAACTCCAATGTCTCCTCCTACAGGCTATAAGCTACCCCGATTTTATTGTTTTTTTTTTTTTATGTCTTTTTTTTAGTAGTAAACAAGATTTTCTAATCATGACATGACAAATCTTGTTTTCAGGAAACAAACCGGGCTGTTCATCAGTAACATCCACGTGCGTATACGGTATCCAGTACGGCGACCAATCCTTCTCCGTCGGCTACTTGGCCAAGGACACACTTAGGCTGTCGTCATATGACGTCATCAGCAAATTCCTCTACGGCTGCGGCCAGAACAACCAAGGGCTCTTCGGCGGCTCAGCAGGCCTATTGGGCCTGGGCCGCAGCAGCATCTCCATCGTTGAGCAAACGGCCGACAAGTACAACCGCCTCTTCTCCTACTGCCTTCCCAGCTCCTCCAGCTCAACCGGCTACCTCTCCTTCGGCTCCGCCGGCAAGCAGGGCAAGCCCGTCAAGTACACCCCCCTCTCCACCCTCTCCGCCAGTGCGTCGTTCTACGCGCTGCAGTTCCTCGGGATCAGCGTCGGCGGAAAGCGGCTCTCCACCCCGGTGTCAGTGTTCCAGTCGGCCGGGACGATCATCGACTCCGGCACCGTCATCACGCGCCTCCCGCCGACGGCCTACGCCGCGCTGAGTGGCGAGTTCAAGAAGCAGATGAGCAGTTACCCGTTGACGTCGGCGCTGTCGATTCTGGACACGTGTTATGATCTCAGCGGTTTCAAGACGGTGACGATCCCGAAGATAACCTTATACTTCGGCGGCGGAACAGTGGTGGACCTGGACGCGACGGGGATACTGTACGCCGGAAGTACTTCGCAGGTGTGTCTGGCGTTCGCCGGAAACAGCGACGACGGCGACGTGACGATACTGGGGAATGTTCAGCAGAAGACGTTGCAGGTGGTGTATGATGTTGGTGGAGGGAGGATTGGGTTTGGCTCTGGCGGTTGTAGCTAACTTATTGAAAAATTAAAAAAAAAAATAAATTTAGATTTTAGCTCAAGGTTTGATTAATCAAAAATATTGTGATAAAAGAAAAAGTATTTAATTTCAAAATAAAAAGGGAAGTTTGGGAGAATCAAATGTATAGAAACAAGCGGGTGCTTCCGCAGTTGCTTGTGTCTTATTGTTGTCATGGTGGTAATACTATTGTAGGTTTTGTTTGTTTCGTGTGTTTAAACTCAAAATTTTCATCTAAATTTTTATTTTTTTCTGAAAAGAATTTTTGTCCTTTCTAAAAAATTTTTTTATCTTTTCTGAAAAGTCAATAAAAATTACTATTGAAATTTAAAATTTCTAACTCATACTCATACACCAAACAGACCCTTAATTACAATTTCTCAATCAATCAAGTCGTTTCTCAGTCATATACAAACAATTTATTTTTTCTTATTTAGTTTTTTATTTTTATTTTTGGTGAATACACAATTTCTTTTATTACGAACAAGTCCATTCGGCTTTGTACGGCATTGTTTCAAGAGGGATCCTATATCCTAATGAAGAATGTGTTATTTCAATTTAATGGAATGAGTTAACAATAAGAAATATGTGAGAAAATGATTTTAAATATGTTAATTTAAGTAATGTTTTGACATGAGAAGTCTTCGTATTTAAAACTTTCAATAAAAAGTCACTAGAAATTCGAATTTTAGGTTACAAATCGAATAAATAATTCTTTATTTCACTAGTCTCTATCCCAAAAAAAAAAAAAAAAAAAAAAGAAAAGGAAAGAAAAAAGAAAGAAAGAAAATGAATTTGTTCACAGATTATCGGTGACTTACAAGAGGTTAGAACTGAGAGTACGTTTGGTAAAATGATTTGAATTGAAATTTTAAAGTTTGAGTTGGTCGATCCAATTGAAATTTTTGATTGACCCAGTTGAAATTTTATTGATTTTTTAAAAGAATATAAAAACTGAGATGAAAAATGTGAATTTGAGTTTTATTTGCCAAATGCGAACTGAATTATCAAAAAGTTTGCTTCAATGACCAAGCAAAAAGGTGGGCTTGCATCTAATGGATTTTGCTAGGAGCGTGGAAGCCTCTTGGGCCCAATGATTAGCCCTCACTGCCGATGAACAAACTTACGAAAATAGATGAAACAATTTGTAAAGCAATCAAACATTTGTTGGGTATATTTTTATCCTTTTTTTTTTCCCCTCCTTTCTCATAACCATTGCTTACTCATTTGAATGATAACAGGGTGTTTGGATGTAGTGTTTAAACTTACGGTTCAAATCCCTTTTTGTTTCAGTATGTTGTCTTATTAAAATTGAAAATATATATATATATATACATATAATTTGAACAAAAAAAATTTGTTCAAACCCATAACCCTATAAGATGCTTGATGCGTAATCTGGATGCCTTATTTCTCCTAATACTGCCTTGTCCCGTTTGCTGATCCTATGTTACATTAGTAATTTGTAAACATTGTAGGCAAGTTTTGTTTTGTTTTCATTTCCTTTTTGTTTTCTTTTTTGTTTTTCAACAAGGATTGAGTTCATGGATAGGGTCACCAGCGCTGGTGAGGCCACCTTTTATGTGAGTGAGAGCACGTTTCCCACTTATATTTTAAAAATTGAAGACTTTACTTTTAATTTTTTTTAAATTAAGTTTTATAATTGTTTCATTAATTAGTTTTAAGTTGTCCTCCCACTATTTAGAAAATTGTAACAGTGTCGAATATCTAATTAGGTCTCATTTTAATTTTAAAAAAAAAAAAGGGAGTCTTTTTTTTTCCCCTTCATAGTGCTTCTTCCATTGAAAATTTTTTTTTGACTCTGCCATCAGCGAGCTTGAGTTAGCATGTCGCTCTTGGACATTATAAAAGATGTTATCTCATACGTTGATAAGAATAGTCCTAACATGTTTAATCGAATACTGAATTAGCTAGAACAAATATTTATATTTGAGATCGTTAAAAATGTTATACAACACACGGACCTTAAATCATGTATTCAATCATAGAAATCGTTTACTGTTTAGCCTCCACATTTGGTGATGAAAAGTTTTCTTTTTCATCATTAGATGGTACGATTAAAAAATAATAATAATAACTCGAACGAATCCAGACACTACTCATTTTTTCACTTTTTGCTTTGGCTATTATCATTTGTTACATATCAGAATGCCTGTACTTTCTCCAGGAAGCCGTAAACAGTTGAAGAAGAGTACAGCAACAAACGGATAGCTAATCTTAATCTTGACCTTTGGCAAAAAGGTTAAGGTACGTCTACTTTAACTAACTTTAACATGAAACTATTTTCATGACAAGTTGACAACTACAACTAATAATTAAACAAACAAAGTCAATGGGTGAGATTACTTGGGCCTGTGAATGCTTAATGTTCAGTGAATCAAGTGTGTTTTGCTTTCCGAGGCTTGTTTGCATGTGGAGTAATAAATTCCACAAAATGCAAAACGAAAAACGCATTTATTTCCTGCTCATTTTTTGTTCATCATCGTTTTCATATATATACATATATATATATTGAAGAGATACATATTTTTGTTTGGCTGAATAGGAAGGTGAATCGGGTGGTGCCCATCTCATTCTCCCATCCCTTCAGCTTTTTTAGCAATTTCAGGGACTACTGAGGAGTGGGTAAGGTCTGGCACTAGTCTCACCAAGCTTTCTATCCGAGGCCCCTATTGCTTGTCACCTTAACCAGTGCATCAACAACCAAAACTAGAGCAGGGACCGTGATGGAAGCCACGAGAATTTGAGTGGAATGACTGAGGACTACAATAATTGGTAAGCACGGCATCGACATCCATTCATGTCCTAAAATATGTTCACATGTTCAACTAAATATAATTAGTCAGCATCATAGCTCAAGTTATAATTTATGTTGTATGCTGAAATTAACTCCAATTATTTTATAAACAGACACAAACTGAAGAAGAAGTTCTTCATAGAAAAGAAAAACGCATAACAATGGGTTCGTGGACCTTTTTTTTGTGCCTAACGTTATCATGTAATAAACCCCCCAAAAAAAATCGAAAATTCTTATCCTACTTTCAGAAATAATGGCTCTACCTTTGTCACTGATTGATAATAAAAATACATACAAGTTTTCTTTATAAATAAAATATATACACAAGCTACAAAGTATAGAATCCAGTAAGTTGGTCAAGCCCATTAAATTTATTAAATTAAAGAGATAAATTTAACACAAATAAACTCAAATTACTACTCGGATAACTATGCATCAAATGTTAATTTTCTAAAACTATGCGTCTTTAAAAAAGGATTTGTTTAGAGGGCTAAGATCAATGATTTTAAGCGTTAATTGGGCACAACAGACTCAAGTTTTTTTTTTTTTTTTTTTCCTTTCCTATTTTGTTTTTTCGCTTTAAAAAACTTTGTATCTAGACTTGGACCAAAATGAGCTGTTAATTATTCTTTCCACGTGCCTCTTCCCTAATTATTTCATGATACCAAAAACATTATGAGGTTAACGGAATAATTAAAAGCAATCATAGGCTTCTTATAATCATTTTTTGATAATCATACTCGTATATACTTGCATATATATATATATATATATATAAATGAGTAAGAAAGGTTCTTCTTAGATTGAAAAATAGAAATTAGCCAACCATCTCTCTTCTTATAACTCTATCCACCTTCTACGGAAGTAAAACCTTGGCTCAGATTTTATTTTTGCCAAATTTGTTTATGAGGTATTTTTTCCATCCCTTGGATAGGATGGTCCTTTAATTATAATTTTATTTTTAAATAACTTGTAATAATTAATTAATTAATTTACTTATAATTTTATGTAATATCATGTATAATATGATACTATTTTTTTATTAACTTATTATGTTGGATATAATTTTATATAAAATTATGAGTAAATCAACTGATTAACACAAATTATTTAAAATAAAGTTATAGCGGAGAGACTGTACCACCTATTGATGGCTGAAGAACCATTGTCCATGAACACAATCTAATCTTAGGTTTGTTTGGTGAATGAGTTTGAGTTAAAAATTTTAAGTTTGGGTTGAAAATTTTTTAAAAAAGAGAAAAAATTTTTCAGAAAAAAATAAAAAAATTTTCTACAAAAAAAGTTAATAGCATATCAAATAAAAAATTTTTTATCCTTTCTGATTTAGTTTAAATTCTAAAACATCAAAACACATCCTTATCCTCTCTTCCGGATTGAGGGAAAAAATAATAATTATAATGGTTTACTGATAGAAAGAGAGACCGGGGTGGTCAACAAAATTGAGCAAGTTGAATTACCAAAACACCCCTTATAATTAGATATGGCACTTCTTAAAATCAAGTGGACAGTGGACCGAGAATCCCAAATAATTGTTCAATCTTTTCATCGTCTTTTGCGTCAGTCTGTGATGGCGCAAAGCCCGAAAAATATTGCGCCTCGTGTACAGATCATGTTATTAATTATCACCAAAAATTAATTATTTTAAAATAATTAACAAAATCCAGCTAGACAGCTTAATTATCAACAGTTGAGACTCCCCAAGCTTCGAGATTAACTGCTTAAGAAAACTTACGTTGTATTAGGTCCAATGCTAATAATAGATTTAACTGCCATCATTTTCTCCTTTTCGGACAGGAAAAAGAAACAAGAATTGAAAAGATATTGGCGTTATTTTCGACGCCCAACAACTGGACGGCTGGCCGTATGGTGGGCAGA
This sequence comes from Ficus microcarpa, assembly GCA_025413485.1. NCBI lineage: Eukaryota > Viridiplantae > Streptophyta > Magnoliopsida > Rosales > Moraceae > Ficus > Ficus microcarpa. The sequence continues at coordinate 38,462,294 of CM046377.1, read as the reverse complement.
AGATTATTAGTGATTGGCTCCTTTTTGTATAACATAATACGAGAATCTAAAAAGCCCCCCCCACGAGATTCTTGTTTGAAGGAGATTAGAGCGTAAGTTTGACTCTCGTGTCATTAAGCAAGTTTTGATTTTGATTATTTTACTCCCCATTTGGTCGACAAAACCATATAATATTTTATCCTCCCCCATGAAAAAAGTTAAGAAATTATACTCGTATCTTTTTTCAACAATCTCGTCTAAAACTAAAAGCAATTCTACATATCGGAGTTATAAACACTCATAAATTAAATAATTAAAATTTTAATTAATGATTAAAACGATTATATCCATCTCCTGATAATATAAAAATACAATTCACACAGTAAGTGTTCGTCTTTAATTATCACGTTTTAAGATTCCACTTAAAAAAATAATCCTAGAGTAATGTAATTATTAGAGAGAAGGAATTTAGAATTTCATCTTTAAACAAAACAAAGTTACAGATGTAAGTAGTTGAAAGCACAACGTTTTATGCATCTACCTTTCAGCTCTCCACAACTGAAATCGACTTTCCAACTTACCCCAACATCTGAAAGAAGATCCAGTACAGGCCGACAGGTGGTTTTCAGTGACTCAAATAGTGGTCAGCATCCAAGAAGGGTCTTGGCCTCTTGGGTCACTCTCTCTGTCAGAATCGCTTGGGGGCCACATTCTGGCCAACCAGCAGCCATATGCTTTAGCCCCTAGCCCCACTTTCCGCCCTATGTGTAGAGCTGGATTGGCCAAGGATCATTCACTCTAGTAGGGTCCGTTTGATTTGTTTTTTGGCTTTAGATTTGAAAATTTTTCTTCTTTTAAAATAAGAAATCTTTTTTTTCCCCTAATAGTGTTTAGATGTACAATTTTTTAATTCTAAGAAAGGATAGAATTTTAAAAAATAAACAAATCTAATACAATCTTATCGTATTTTTTGTAAGGTATGGACTATGGATATAGAATTGTTCCTATATTAACTGTGAACACCTTGAAAAAAAATCGTTTTAATAGGATATTAAATGAAAAAATTATGGATTTTTAAAACTTAAAGTAAATAAGAGAAATCTTTGAATATGAAAATGTAATTATGCCAAGTATATTTGAAATAAAAATGAATGAAAGGATTGATTATGAGAAAAGAGATTTTTTTTTTTTTTTCTAAATAAGATGAGTTTTTAGACACAAATATACAAAACTCAGCAAAACAAACATCGCCTTAGATGTCATAATCTTTGGTCACAACTCACAAGTCATTACAAACCGACTTTTAATGACAACATTTTCAGCGAGCAAAAATGCCTTTTGTCGTCCAAGTAATGAATTGAAATAATGTATAAACTATTGCATTCTTCATTTTGGCGTGTGACAACCCACCACCAAGATCTCGACAGTTTCGTTCCCCCACCCATCCACCAACTAAACAATGGAACATGAACAAAGAATACGCTCAAGACAAAACCAATAATTTCTCTAATGTAAAGATGGAACCGAAAACTGATCAGAAGAAAGAAACAAGATCACGACAAAGGAACAATAATATAATAAGAAATGAACCAACAAGGTGAAAACGAAATTCCGCTGCATTTGTTTTCTTTTGTTACTTTTTTTCTTTTTTTTTATCCTTTTATTGTTATCTACAATCTACACCCAACCCAACAACATCTCCACCGTCCGTTCATGTATCCCCCGATGATCCCCATTAAAAAGGGGACTAAAATGTCACAAATCACGAGAAAGCGGATAAAAAAAAAAAAGACATAAAACAGTTAAAAATGTACCGCCGGATTAAAAACTTCAGTCGTCGTCGTCGTCGCCGGACATATGATGATTCACCTTCGCGACCCCACGAACGACGGTCGGCGCATGGTGGGGCGCGTCCACCACAGTCGCGGATGACATCTCCATCTGGCAGACCCTAACCGCGCCGAAAAGCCTCTCCGGGAGCTCGTCCTCGGCCTGCGCCTCCACCAGAAAGCCCATATCGATCGTCACGCTCGTCACGTATCCCAAGGCTAGGTGAAGAATCGCGCTCGCGATCGCCGAGCTCCCGATGTCGACGTCGATCTCCAGATAGTTTGGGCCTCTGTGGTAATTGCACGTCAAGGCCTTTCCGAGCAGGCACGCGCTGTAATTCCCCACCGCCTTCTTCACGATCCACGGACCTTTGACGATCCGGTTCACGATCTTGAACCGATGGTTCCGGAAGGCATCGTCTCCGTGGACGAACCGGTGGAGGAGCGAGCCAGAGGGGATCGGATCGTCCGTCGCGAAGTAGAACACGGCGCTATGCTGGTCCTTCCCGGGGACCTGGAGATTCACGGCGAGAATGAAGCTCTTCAGAGACTTCCCTAGGGCCTGGGACTTGCGGAGCGCGTGGGCGACGCGGTTATCCGGACGCGCGAGTACGTTCTCGAGTTTAGTGCTGGACTTGAGCCAGTCCATGCCGGCGGGGGAGAGGAGGTAGTCTCCGGAGGGGGATTTTTGTCGTTTGGAGAAGTAATTCTTGGCTCGGAGAGAGAAGAGATCGCCGGGAGGTGAGGCCCAGCCGTTGGTGCCGGTGTGGAGGTCCACGTGGCGTAGAGATCCGCCATTGACCGACTCTGCAATCCAGTCGGTGTCTCCGGAGTTGGAGGCTGTGGACCCGCGGGATCCGGAGCATCGACCGCCCTGATCGGCGACGGAGCTCCGGTGTTTTTGCTTAGTCGGGCACATGGTTGATGATGCTCTCTGCCTTTTGAGGTTTTTTTCCTCTGTCTCTCTCAAAGAGCGTTTCGGAGTAGAGAGTAAAGAGTCTTGGGGAGAAGAGCAAAAGAGTGATAATATTACCGATAAAATGTGGGGTGCGATTGGGTTTCAACAAAACTACCACATTGACCTTATTCCCACCGCCAGCTATCTCTTGGCTTTCTTTTTTGCTGGCAAAAAAGAAAGGGGAAAAAAAATTTCCTATTTAGCTTTTCTCCTTAATTATTATATTACTTTCTCTACACGACTTCTTTTGGGACGACGCTTCTCAAATACATTTTGCTTTCCCTTGATTATCATTATATTATATGCGTCACTTATTAGTCCACTATGCCTAACCAAAAAACTAACAAATTAGTAGTATTCGTTATGTTTTTTGAGAGTTGCATTCATTGGAAAAAAAAAAAAAAAAAACAATATTTCATTGGGTCAGGTGAACGTGCATGCTTTTTTTTTTTTTTTTTTTAATTTTGTTTAATGATTTGTTTAGCCTAAATTCCAAAGGCATGAATTTTACACAATGGGGCTAACAAACACATTACACGAGCATTTTTTTTTTCTTATTATTTTCATATAATTGCATAAAAAAATATATGTTTGAAAAAGTTACATAAAATTATTGTTGATCCCAATAATTGAACTATTTTCTATTGTAAAGAAAAAAAAATGAATTCTTTATATAAAGGTCTGATTAACAGAGTTTTATCGAGAATCCATTGTTATCTTTAATTTTTTAGCTAGATAAAGGTGTTCGTCTTCGAAAGAAAATGCTAGCGGTAGAGGCATTGAGTGTGTTTAACTGTGTAATTCTTCGCATAAATTTTATTGCGTTCTTTTTTTTTTTTTCCCCAAGGAATAAAGTGCAAGTGGAATATAATTGGGGAAAAAAAAGTGCTTGAGGAATATAGTAGCAAGATTTTCTTGACTAACCGGAGTTCTAGACAGCGAAAAAACACAATATTAAGAAACGTCACCAACACAAAATACCTTCTGAATATATCTTTGTGAAATTCCTTTTTCATTGGCAGAATGAGGCCTTCAGCTTTTCATCAGTTTTTGCTATGCTTAATGAGATTCTACATATGGTTTTTTGCTAAATGAAATTCCAGTGTTTTTTTTTTTTTTTTTGGTGGAAAATAAAATATAGAGTGAACTACGGAAAGAGAACGCCACACCAAAGAAACGCGGAAAATGAGGATACGGACGAAAAATTTGACAGGGTGTTTGACTCAGTGTGATATTTTGTTTTGCAATTGGAAACGACACGTGGAGATAACAATATGGACAGACACACAAAAACGACAGGGGGAGTTTAACCGTTAGAACTGAGGTCACTCGCCCCTCCTTGGACGCGCACGGGCCACCGGAGTGTCCGCAGCCACCACGTGGCCCAGCTACTTCCACCGTCAGAATATCATTGCGTCAGCTCATGGTGGGGAGTCGTTCTTTGCATATAAATTATTAATTAGATATATTTAAAAAAAAAGTACTTTTCAGCAAAAAAAAAAATAAATAAATAAAAGATGCATAAGTACTTTAGTGACACGGGCCATCCTGAAAAATTATGAAAAATTGTGGAAGCTAAGCTAAGAATAAACGGATAAAGACAGGGGCGGAGGGAAGGAGGTCCCCGCCCCCACTGAATTTTTTTACTATTTTAAATATATCTTAAGAAATTTTACATTTTTTATTATTTTATCTTCACTAAAATAAAAAATTTTCATAGAATTCTTATTTTATTTTCATTAAAAATAAAAAATTATCACATAATTTCTATTAAAATTGATTCTATATTTCCTTCACTAAAACTAAAAATTCTCACATAAATCTATCCTCAGATAACTCTCATTAAAATTTATTTTATCTTGCAAAAAATATTTTGATGTATACCATTATTGGAATATATTTCTGACTCCATAACTGCACAAAACAGTGCTTAAGAACAAGGGGGACGGTAAATGCTTAAAATTTAAAATATTCAGCTACGTGACCTTACAAATGATATGTTTTATTTTTGGATTTGGTATGATATTATTTGATTGGCATGTCTAACTGGTACCTCCATGATGTGGACATGCAGATTCTTCAGATAACTAACCTCTGAAGATTTGGTCGTTATAAACTATTTTGAAAAAAGGGCGGGAAAAGCATTTGTTACCTGTACAGCATTTGCAAGTGTTTCTACCGTGCAACGTAATAATTATCACAAGTAATATTCAGTTACATTGACATAACATAAGAACGCACAAACCTTTTGTGAACTTGTCAGTACTCGAAAAGAAATAATAGTAGAAATAATCAATTGTGATAAATAGCAAATTTTTTTTTTTGGGTTGAATTGTGATAAATAGCATTATACCAAGTGCTACAGTGCAAAGGATTTGATTATTAGGATGTGTTTGCTAGGAATAAGAACAAAAAATAAACTGGGTGTGATATATCATCTAAATAAGAGAAATGGAAAATATCTTTTTTTTTTTTTTTTTTGTAATATTTGGAATTTAAGAAATCAAAATTAATTTTGAAAGATTCGTAATCTCTTCTCTCATCACTTCCTCTTTTCTCATGAATGTTAAAATCCTACTGTTGATCCCTTCACTTCTCTCCTTCCTTCTACCTTTTCTCCTATCAAACACACTCTTAAATGATGAAACTTTAGACCATTTCCTACACCAAAATTACCACAAGCTATACACGCTCAAGTGGAGTCCCAAGCAATTGTTTTTATTATGTGTCCAGAGAGCTCCACAAGCCAGATGGAATAGGACACCTCTGTGATCAACTTACTGAGGAATTTCTATTTAAAAGTAAAAAAGAAAAAAGTCACGAATAGCAAGAAAGATAAACATCCAATCCGAAACTTGGGACTTCCAGTTTGCTTAATATTAGTTGCCAAGGTTTCGTTTGACATTTAAACTCAAACTGTATTTTTTCATCTCAGTTTTTATTTTTTTATGGAAAAGTTTGTCTTTTTTGAAAAGTCAATAAAAATTTTCAATTTAAACTTAAAATTTTCAATTCAAACTCATTCACCAAACGGACCCTAAAAATGGTCGTTGTCTACAGCTGCACACTAAAAGCCTATTGTCAGTTGAGACCAAAAAAAAAAAAAAGAAACAGCTCAATATCGATGGCTGACCTTTGGGGGCCATATCACAAGAATCTTGACAGGAAATTTTTTTTTAAAGGAAAAAAAAAAAAAAAGGAAAAATTACGAAGGGAAGAACTTTTTATTTGGCTAGCAAGAAGCACTTGCGTCCGCTTATTAGTTGTAACAGGCTCACAGCATACAAACAACTATCAGCTTTCGAAATCAAAATAAAGTTCCAGAGCAATGTCCAAATTTATGTATTTCCAAAGGAAAGTTTTTGTATGATTTTTTTTTTCAAAAGGTACCAACAGTGGGGTAGATTACACTACTTATACCACGGGGTAGATGAGATTGGAGGAAACTCGCATTAAACGTCTTCATTTTGAAATCGCAACCAGCCCTACTAATCTGCATACGAATGATTTCAGAACTTAAGTTGTACAGAAATAAAGCAACTAGGCAATATCAATCACGTATCACTTCTAAGACCTAGCGTAATAGATCCTCTTGTTCTCAACAATGAAACCATCGACAACATAAAACACATCAATCTCTATCTTCACTGCTGAAGTTGTCCCTTACGACTAAATTTAACAAAGGTACGTGTTACTCACTAAACTTGGTGATCCAGGTAGAGATTTAAACTTGCATCAATAGCAACGAATCGTAAAGTTATACATCATATCAAAGAACTTTCTCAGTTGGGTTAGCAAAGTTTCCACAGTAGAATATGACCCGAGTCCTCTATCCAATTTTACTGCAGAACTTTTATAAGAAAATAATGCCAACAATTCCCTTCACCTTGGCACAACAGGCACAACATATTGCAATGCCATTTACCAAATCTGGCAAATCATTAAGAGGAACACACTCCCGGAATTAGTCTATCAGCTAGATGCTTCCTCTTCCATTAGTGCATTTATCAAGATACAAACTGGTCTCAGAATTTAAATATAGGCCGTAGCTGCTACGTGTTTAAAAAATCCATTAATCATGAAAACTGAGCAATCCAAATCAAACTGAACTAAACCGTTAATTATTTTTTGAACTAAACCTTGTTGCACTTCTTTCTTTCCTCGCAGGCAGGAATCACGCCAGCAGCATGCATTGCATGATTCTACTGTGTTTTAATAATTTAATGTTACAACTTTTACTAAAAAAAAACGTCTGTGTGTTTCCCATAAGTTTCAAAACTTCTTATGCGTGTGATGAACATGAAGTAAAATATATACAGGTCCTATTACATAATCCTAACACTAAATGTTTTGTCCCCGAATCCCTACAATTTTTATAATACTTTCATGAGAATATAGGAGCAGACGCAGATTTCCCCATCTTGATGTTAAGACCTAGAACATACATGGTCACAGACATAGTTACATGCAGTAAAGCCAATACTATTACTATTAAGCTCTCCGCAACATGCCCCAAGTGAAAATCGCATTTAATGCATCAAAATTAACTTCTGGCCTGGGAAACCAAAAGGAGACACCAAAATCTTTGGTGACAATTGGACCTTAACATCGTTAGTTGTTTCCTGTAACTAATAAATTATGAGCTACAGCCATTTTCTTCACTAACAAGAGCAAATAAGGAAAAGAAGAAAGAAGAATATATTTAAATTGCAGATGACAGAGGGATCTTAGACAATCCAACTGAATGAAAAGTAGTGAAAAAAAAAAAACCTCTAATGTACGAGAAATTTCATGTAAAAGCATCGTATAAACGTTTCTCAAATTACCTTAACAAGAATCACAAATTGTTAATACAACACATTTTCCATGTATGTTATGTGGATCAAATGACACTACGACAAAAACCCGAGACTCTCACAAGAACTAGGAAGCTCATACTTTATAGTCCAAGATATTTGACAAGGGCAAAACACATAGCATTATGAACAACATCAATCCAGCATTCTCTAAGACTTCAAACTGCATTTAAGACAAAGAAAATAGAAAGAAAGAAAAGGAATTAAGATATCGAGAGAAAAAAATCACGGTATATGACTGTGCAAGATCATTTTACTCTTTAAGTAATGATGAGTGCAGGCTCTTATCCACAAATTTTTTTTAATTCAGAATAAACAATAGTTATATAAATCCAAAAATTTATGAATCAAACCATATGAAAATCATAAATCACAGAGACAAGATGATAATGACACTGAACCCAACCTTGAAGTTCTTTTTGGTAAAGTTCTTCCTACAACCCAAAAAATTATGAATCCAACAAAAGTCTGATCATACATCACAGAGACAAGAGGGTAAATGACGCTTATCCCAATTCCTGGAGTTCTTTTTCGTAAAGTTCTCCTCAACATAATCGGTATGTACAATCTCAGAGCCCAAAATCACAAGAAAGAGTACCATTCCGTTAATTTTTCCAGGGAAACCACAACAACCAATAAAATTACACAAATTACAAAATACCAACATAAATCTTATCACACAAAGAAAATTATCAACTTAAAAAGGAAGACACATAACGATTTAAGCGGCACGGAAATGAATCCGTTTAATGTCCTTAATTCGTGTAAATTTCCAATGCGCTTCACTATAATGTCCAGTAAGTTCAAAAGCAAAAGAGGTAGCAAACAGCAAAACCGAAAACGACTAAAACTAAATATTGATCGCTCTTAAACTAAACTAATTACGTTTACTGAACTAAACAAATCAACAAATTTAGGGTTTTCCACCAACCTCCATAACTCGTCCCTGAAAATCATAGGTTTCATCAGTGCGCTTTTCTCCTCTGCGGCTGTTTCTCGGTGGCCAATCTGTATATCCAATACACCTGAAAGAAAGAACAACGGCCAATGAGAGAGTCAGAATCAGAGATCAGATTCTAATCGAAGCAAAATGCTGAAGAAATTAGGGAAGAATTCGGAAGTACCAAAGCGAAGACGTGAGCTGCTATAAGTATGACCACCATCAGAGGAACCGCTTCGAGTATCCATGGCCGTGCCGGTGAGAGCTGCTGATTCACCATTTTCGGAGATTAAAAGAGAGATTTCTTTTGGAATATGTGTGTCGGTCTGATTATCCCGGCAAAATCAGGGTTTATACTTTTTTGGTGCCAAAAACTCTCTCTTGGGGCTTAGGCATTCGAGTAGTTTGGATCTAAAATCGGATCAGGCAATTTTCCTGTCGGGTCAGGCAATTTTCCGTAGTTATTATTATTGTTATTTTTTTTTTTAAAGAATATTATTATTGTTGTTATCGTTTTAGTGATAGGCAGAAAAATAAAATTTTCTTTAAAAGCAATTTGATGATGAATTACTAATTTAATGTTATCCGTATATGTTTATTTAATCACATTTTATTGTTATTATTAATTTTTTGAAATGTTCAATAATTACCATTTGGTCTAATTTTTTTTACTATCGTGGTCGTCATTTTACAACATTATCATAGAAAATTATTGTTAAACAATAAAGTTATATTATGAAATATGAAAGACAAGACAATAGAATCATCAATTCACATGTAAAATCTTGTTACAAAAAAATCGACGACGAAAAACAGTTGGTTTCATATGTAAACTTGAATGAGCACAAATATAAATAAGTATATTATTATCGATAAATATAACATATCTAAAAAAAGTACATAAAATATCAAACACACACATGATCTTTAATAAATTCTTTGTCGTTGATGAAAATATTTGATCAACCGATGACAAGAAAACCGTATCAAAAAGACCACATAAACAATCACAAAGAAACAGATTTGCGATATAACATAAATCAAATGCTAAACAACTAAGATAATACACAAACGAATCGTGGTAAAAATAATTATTATGATTAATAAAAAATGACGAAAACTACAAGTCAAAACATCAAAATATTGAGGAGAGCCAAGTACCTTAACCAAGCAAAAGAAAATGACCAAAAAAAAAAAAGTAATTAACAAACACATGTCTTGAATGACGAATAAGACAGACAAATGCACCATTATATGACTCGTCTCCTCTCACCGATCAATACCTCCAAAGGAAATGCAGAGACAACAACCAATGCGTTCAAAAACGCCTCACCGTTGAAGGCAACCCAACCCCATACACGGCTTTGATTTGGTACCCTCTCCCTCCACGAGTGACATGATTCTTACTCTTATATCAACAATCAACAATGAACTTATATGTAAATCTTTTTTTAACCAGAACCGACTTGTATTACAAAAAATACGAAGAATTCTAATAATAATCTTAATTTTTTGAATACTAATGTGCTGTGATATTGTAGAAATTTTTAAATGATTGTAAAAATCAATCCATGGCTCGGTTTTTTAACATTTTAAGGTATTACAAACATTTTCCTAAAATCCTACATACACGCCTTATAATTCACATCTTTGTTTTTGTTTTATTAATTTTTAATTTTTTAAGTCTACTGTAAAGCTCTTTTCATATATCTTTCCAGTAGAGTTTATTTTTAAATTATTAAGATGTGATCAAATGATTGAGATATTGCTTGTATATGATAATTACAATGCATCTTACCTCATATTAGTCTGAATTAAAAAATAAAAAAAAATTTTTAAAAAAGAAAGGGAAGGCCATCAGGGGGGTTTCTGGAGGTCGTGCGAAAGGGGTGGGGGAGCACCGAGAGGTTGTTGGTAGGGGCAGGGGAGTGACTTTGCTAAAGGTCGCAGGGGAAGGGGGTGTCGCGGGCCAGCATAGTCTAGTAGTGGGGAGGCCGTTGGGTAGGGGGTGACCTTTTCTCGTCGTAGATGACGACCTGGGGGGTGGGTTGCAGGCCGGGATCTAGTCACTTTCTCACCAGAGATGGCGACGCGGGGTGAGGTGTTGTAGTGGGAAGCCATAGGGGAGGACCTTTTCCCGTAGGAGATAGCGACGGGGGGTTGCATGCTAGGGGGATCTAGCCGCTTTCTTGCCAGAGATGACGACTAGAGGGGGGTTGTAGGCTAGGATTTGCTCGCTTTTTCGCTGTAGATGGCGATGGGGGGCAAGGGGCTGCAAGCCAACGGATCTGGCCGTTTTTTTTTCTTTTGGTTTCTTATTTTTTAGCATATAATATTATATGTTAAGATATATTATAATTATCATGCACAAATAAGATCTAAATTATTAAAATTTATCGAACAATTTATAAAATAAACTCTATCAATAGAGTTTTAAAATAATACTCTATCACAGTCTTACCATTTTTTAACACTTAGATAATTTTTTAAAATTATTTTTTAAGAGATGTCACGTTTTTTCAGGCAAATTACTGGGCCTATTCAATTATCTTGTGAAAAAACAAAAAATGACAGGATCACATCATATCTTTTTTTTTAGCCAAAAAAAAAAAAAACCCCGGAAGGGGTTGGTTTCGCTGACGATGACGATCAGAGAAAACGTGGCAGTTTCCTCAGCTTCCAAGCAAACACAAACTCAGACTTTATGCTTCACTTGCGCATTCTAACGAACACCCGCGCTGCACTCACTATTCCCAACATCCAATATCAATTCAACATGGCTTCTTCGTGAACCTCCCGCTTTACCATGCCGATGAGGAATGCCTTTGCCACTCTCAAGCGCCACCGCCAAGCCTTTCTGTTTTCCCCAAGTACTTCTCTATCTATCTCTGCTTTCCTCTCCATTCTTAGATTTCCATTTTAGCTTCCGTTTGGCTGATGAGAAAGTCGCAAGGAAAAAAAAAAAAAAATCAAAGATCTTACATATTTCGAACTTCTTTTTAGTAGCTGAAAACCGGATTTTAAATTTCAATTATCTATACTTGGTTTTATTTTTTTCGTTTTTGGATTTGTATGCGAAATTACGAGGCGGTTTATTAGTTTAAGTCGCGTTGATTCACCTCTTTAACTACCTGAATTAGGTTTAGAGGCTAATTTCGATTAATTTGTTTAGTTTTAATCAATGTGAGTTAATTTTACTGTATTTTGCGCGAATTGCTTTGTTATTTGTTTGTGATCTTTTTTGGTAGTAACTAGTATTGAATCACTACTCAAGTCTCCATATTAACCATAATCACATTTTAAGGGTTGAAATGACCAAAAATCATACGCTGAAATTGGCCAGTACATACCGGATCAATGGTTTTTAGTCAAGAAAATGAACTTTCTTTTTCTTTTTTTTTTTTTTAATAAGTTGTATTACTTTTGTTGCTTCATGGTGATCATTAACTGTCTTTTACATCGGCTCTTGACCGAGGTACGACTAATATTATCTCCTTATTAGTTGGATTTTCTTATTGTTTTCAGCTTTACACCATACAAGCACCGTAGTGATCGTGTTGCCGAAATGTGGATCATTGAGATTGCAGACAGATTATTATACTGGGAGGAGTTCAGATGATTGGTTTCCCTGTAACTTGTTGCTAAAACATTTGTAAGTTGATTGCTAGACTTAGTAATGGCGTGTAGAATGCTTGAAATTCATATTGTGGTTTTTGAGATGAATCTGAATTTGTCATTGGTCTCACATTTTCCCGCTTCGCAGATATGCCACTGGTTTCACCAGTGTGCACGGCGAAAGGCCATCAGCGGAGTATGCGAAGTTGAGGAAGGAGTCACTAGAGAGTGAGTTTGGACAAACTCTAGGGACTTATAGCTCGAAAAGTTTTTCTGCTGTCTACCGTTTTGGTCCATTTTTGGCTTTGTATAGAGCAGCAATTGTTTCGTTCCATGTTGTGAAGCTATCTGTATGGCAATTATTCATACGAGATATTCAAAGACGTGCCATCAAGGTATTAGGTGTCTCTCCTCTAACCCGAAAAAAATTATTATTTCTGATTTTGTGGAGGAATTAAGACATTCACTGTCTGGGATTCTCACATGGTCTATACAATTTATTTGCAGTTCCGAGAAACTCTAATCCAGTTGGGACCTTTCTATGTGAAGGCAAGTCATTACCTTCTAGGTGAAAATTCATATGTATTTATGTGTACATATGCATGTATTTATTCAAATTTTTGTTCAACATCACAGAAATATTGGCTGTTGTCTTGCTTATTCTGTTGTTTCTGAGTATTGTATAGTTGTTAATAATCTTGAGTTTCATCCTTGTAACCTGGTTAAAATCTGTTTTAGTTTCCATTTTAATTTTGAAATAGAGTATGGGGCTTATGGCCCCCACTTGTTAAAGAGAAATGAAAAAGACTCCCAACTTTCGAACTAAGAGCTCTTGTCCAAACCCTCCCTTTCCACCTGCTAAGCTAGTACCAACAGTGTTTATCTTTTAGTAACTGTATTCAGATTCTCCAATGCAATTTTTTTCCAGATGCAAACTTTCCCTTTTTGTCTTTCTTTGCTTGTTTTACAGCGAATCTTCTGTACGTGGGGACGTGCTTGATATCAACAATTTTGTTGGTTCAATTTCGTTCCATAGTTTGTCAATTGCTCCAGTGCAAACTTACGTGCTTTGTCCTTCTAATTGCAGCTTGGGCAGGCTCTAAGCACGAGGCCAGATATACTCCCAACCGTGTATTGCCAGGAGCTTGCTAAGTTGCAGGTTACTATATTTCTTTATTCCTTGAGCACGTTACTTGTTGTTCATAATCAAAATTCTGCTTTTGCTATTTGATTATTAAGCCTTTTTTCCCCCCTCTCATTCTTCGATATTGAGGATTTTCTCCTATGCAGGATCAAATACCCCCATTTTCTACTCGTGTTGCAATTAAATCCATAGAAACCCAGTTAGATGTTTCCATTTCAGAGATTTTTGCTGACATAAGTGGAGAGCCCATTGCAGCAGCATCCTTAGGGCAGGTTTATAAAGGTTAGGGAGCTCATTTGGAAATTGAGACATATATGCCATTTTTTTTTCTCCGGGCAAGCAAAGAAACCTCCTATAACTTCTTGGAGGATTTTCAGAGGATGTGTTATCTTTCAGGATAACACAGGCTAAATGGTTTATGTTGTTATTTCAAGTTTTGCAGCTCATCTGCATTCAGGAGAACTGGTAGCTGTTAAAGTACAAAGACCTGGTATGTCGATGTTGTTAACCCTTGATGCCTTGTTATTCCATATGATTGGTGGCCAACTGAAGCGTTTTGCCAAGGCCCGCAAAGATCTTTTAGTAGCAGTGAATGAAGTGGTGAGTGCCTTGTTACGCCTCTACTACCTTCCTGTCATCATAATAATTGTTGATAATACCCCACCTATAAAATAGTAAATTAGATTTTTTTTCTCGTATGTTTTTGTCTTTCTTTGTCTATATTCTATCATTTGTCTCCCATTGTTTCCATTTTCACTTTGTTTATCCTCAGAATAATTTTTAAACTCATATTTATGGGCTTCTTGGTTTCTCTTGATGGACAGGTAAGACACATGTTTGATGAAATTGATTATATCCTAGAGGCAAAAAATGCCGAGCGATTTGCTTCTTTGTATGGTTTTTTCCCTTGTAAGTTCTTTACATACTTGTAACAGTGCATTTTATTTGTCAGAATTCAAGTATGCATCTCATTGAAGTTCGGCGTCTTAGTGAATACTATAAACTTGCGATAGAATTTTCTAGATGCTATTGAGAAATTGTTGATGTATCTTTTCAAAAATGTACCCAAGCCTCGCTTTCTACTTGTCATGTTTGGAAATTTTGTATTTTTCTTTGTTGGTTAACTCGTGCATTAGACACTACTCAGAAGTTCAAGATTGCCTATTTTTCCGTAGTTTTCATTCAAGGAGGAAAAGTTGTCATGACTGTGATAAAATAAGGTTTATTTGTTTTTTGGGTCCTGGATATTAGATCTTTGCCTTATTCCTGGCAGCACGTCTGCTTTCAGCAGGGATCACTGTTTGGATGCAGGCTTTGTTAAGCACTTAACTCTATCTATTAGAAAGCATATTTGTTAAAGTTATTTGTCTGAACATACAAGTGACAAATATTTATCATGATATGAAGCTGATGGCCAAAAGAGTCGTCAAGAAGCTAGAGCAGGAGAAACCTTCAAATGCAAGAAGGGAGATCGTATTAAAGTTCCAAAAATATATTGGGACCTTACTCGAAAGGCGGTGCTTACAATGGAATGGATTGATGGGATTAAGCTTACAGATGAAACAGCACTGAAGAAGGCTTGTTTGAACAGAAGGGAACTAATTGACCAGGTATTGCACGCAGCTAACTTCAAATCTTTGAGGTGGCAAGTTTTAATGTTTTCCTATCTGCTTGAAAAGACAGGGCATTAAGTATTCAGAAGTATTAGGCTATGTTACTGGCTATTTTGCATTATGTTGCAAAATTTCATTTTCTTTGCTTCTGTTTGTAGGGACTGTACTGCTCTTTGAGACAATTGCTTGAGGTGGGCTTTTTCCATGCTGACCCGCATCCTGGAAATCTTGTTGCCACTAACAGTGGTTGTCTCGCCTATTTTGATTTTGGAATGATGGGTGATATTCCTCGACACTACCGTGTAGGACTTATCAAAATGGTAAGAAACCTCTGGAACAATTTTGAGTGATGGTCACTTTCCTTGTATGATTACACTTGTAGTTCTCATTAATGGCACACTTGTAGTTCTAATTGTATGATTGCTCGTGCTTTTAGCTTTTCTCTATCTTTCTTGTTGTGCTAATGCTAAACATGGAGGCCTATCTGTTTGTTAATAAGTTTCTACTTCTTTCAGCTTGTGCACTTTGTTAATCGTGACTCACTCGGTTTGGCAAATGACTTTCTTTCTTTGGGATTTATTCCTGAAGGGGTTGATATACAATCAGTTTCAGATGCGTTGCAAGCATCATTCAGTGAGGGGGCCAGACATTCCAAAGATTTCCAGGTTTGCGACTGTGGTTTTGAAATGCGTTCATGTAGAAAAATGTAGCTGTCCATGTACTTGTATTTGTTTCTTGACCTATGCTACTGCATTGGATTTCAGGGAATCATGATCCAGTTGTATGATGTCATGTATGAATTTAACTTTTCTCTTCCTCCCGATTATGCCCTGGTAATAAGAGCACTGGGATCACTAGAAGGCACTGCGAAGGTTCTGGATCCTGATTTTAAAGTCATTGAGAGTGCGTTTCCTTTTGTGATTGGAAGACTTCTAGCTGATCCAAATCCTGATATGAGGAGAATTTTGAGGGAGCTTCTTATCCGTAACAATGGATCCATAAGATGGAATCGGCTAGAGCGCCTTGTAGGTTCCCTCTCCCTTAGTATACGTAGATTTCGCGTATTTGGAGTTTCCAAAACCTGCTTATTGCATGGAATATGTGTATTTCGCCTCTGACTAGTCATTTGCTTGTATCCATATCTTGTTTCAGATAGCGGCAATATCTGAACAAGCTTCCGAATCTGCTGAGGAGCCTCCTGATTCAGAGGAGAATAAGCAAAATCCTCTGGGATGGAAATATTTTGACATGCATTCTGTTGTTTCTGCCACTGAAGACCTTTTGCACTTCATCCTATCTGAAAAGGGTCAAAGGGTGCGTGTTTTCCTTCTGCGAGATATAATTGAGGCTGCTGATGCTTTCCTCGATGAGGAAGTTGTTAGTTGCGTATTAAATGACCGGCCTAAACAAAGAGAGTCTGAGGTTTGTATCCTATTGAGCTTTCATAACACCAAAAAAGAATCTGTAGTCTAGACTAACAAAAAGAGTCCCTATCCGAACTGTTTGTCTTTGTTTTTCGAATATCCTTGTGCTTCTTGTAATTAGGTGACGAAAACGAGTAAACAAGTAAGAGTATAGTAGTGATGAATTCACTTATGTTGATTTTCATGTTCTTCAGGAACATGAAATGATGAGGAGGGTTATCAACGGGTTCCAGCGACTCCGTGAAGCGGTAAAGTTGGCCCCGGGTGTCTGGACAGCAATGTTTCTGCGCTTGGCAGTAAAACGTGAGGTGCATACGTTTGCACTAGACTTAGTTTCAGCTCTGATTATTCATTTTAGCCGCAAAATTCCAGAAACTTCTTGGATCTTTGTCTCAAGACTTCTTCATGAGTTGACCAAAAGAAACAGTTCTGCCGAATTGTGATTGTAGTAGTAGCCCAATAACAATGTTCTGTTTTTACCAAAAAAAAAAAAAAAAAAAAAACCTTTTCGCCCCTCCGTTATGGTGGAACGTCCACGCACATATTTGTATGGTGTCAAGGGAGGTATTGGACAGTCATAGTGAAGGGGAATTTTGGATCCATTTTTTTTGCTGAGGAATTAGATTCTGTATAGAACCTAAGGAGAATTTGAGGACACAGTTGATCAACCTCCTGTTGCGATTAGCTTAGTGGTGAGAGGAGAGGGAAATTGAGTACAAGCTCCCAGATATTTCGTATCGGAGAGTTTTCATTTTTTTTTTTCCCGAATACATAAGAGTCATAGGCTTTGATACCGGTTTAAGAAAACAAAAATGAACCAAACTGGACTACAAGACTGTTAAGGACCTTCAAAACCGTTAAAATGACAAAATGATAAAATGCAATCATGCAAGGTTCATAAGATTTTTACGAACGAGTAACTTTTTTAAAAAAACTAGAGATAGAATGACACCCCGAAATTGAAATATATTACCAATAAATTTAGTATATTTTTCAGGGTTTCCCTTTCTCTCTACCCCTTGTTCTCTCAAATTATTCATATTTAGGGTTTCCCTTTGTGTGAAACTTTTACCACTTCTGTCATCATTGCTGATGAGGGTGATCGGCGATTTGGCGAGAATGGAGTCGGGAGGTTCTAGATGAGAGTTTCTTAATCAAATCTAGCCGACAAACTTTCAGTGGTTTGGGATCCAGTGATGTCTTGGTGATTCGATGGTAGGTGCGGTAATTTCTTACCTCAAGTCGATTGTTTTCCTATTAGTTGTGGCATGCGGCGGAGTAGTTGTTTCATGTGGAGTGAGGATTTTGCAGTTATGTTTTTTTATATTAATGGTTTGTTCTTATATTTTAGTTTTAATTTTGTAATAAAGGAGGTAGTTCACCCACCTCCAGGTTATTTTTGTGTGTGTGTTCCGCTTGATTTATTTTCTAGCGGTATGTGTCTATTGGTTTCGCTAGTATTATGACTTGGTGGAGTTTGTTGGAGTCTCTGTATTGCGAGTGACTATCTTTCAATCGATTGAAATATTTCATCGATTGTATATATATATATATTTTTTTAAAAAGCTTTGTATATGCTTGATTTTAAGATTGCTGAGGAATTCAAGAAATTTTTCTATCACCAGGTATAGCTTATGTCCTCCTCACTAAACTTCATCAAATTTTATGAATAGAATTGGTCTTAGTCAAGGATTATGTCTCTTGTACCATAGCATTGTTTTATCATTGTTATTAATATTTGTATCTATTTTATCTTGAATGATAATATCTATTAAAGAAATCTGAAATATATTCTTCTTTAAAAAAATTTGCATGTGTTGTATAACACGTGTAATCTTATAAATAACAGATAAACATTACAATTACGTGGGATGGAACTCACACAATCCTGAAAATGGAAGATGATGGTTACTTATATCCATTTAAAGTTGGCTTTAATTGAGGATGTAACCTTAGTGTGGGTAGAGTTTCCTCTTGTGATGGAGATGGAAATGTAGAATCATTTTTAGCCACATGGCAGGGCAACAAGTAGAAAACCAACAAGTAACACACCAGTCTCCTCCTTCCCGGATTTAAAGGGAAACAATGTGGAACCAGAAAATAAAATAAAATAAAAATAATAATTGGGGGGGGGGGGAGGTGGGTTATTGAATCTAATATTATGAAATGACACATCTCGTTTATACATGTAATTTCCCAGTTGGATGAGGAAACGGGACTCGATAGAAATTCAGTTTTGTTTTGCCATCTCAATTTATTGGAGACACGCAAAGAAACAATATTTTGCTTTTTTATTTTCTTCTATTATCATAAGTTCATTTCAATAATAATTTTGTGGTATCGGAGGGAATCAACATTTTTGTGGTCTAATGGGGGTGTTGATATAGATTAATCAGATACCACAGTATCAATTATCTGTCTTCATTCATTTGGATTGTTTTGGCTTTGGCACAAACCCATAAATTTTCTCCCCTTCTATTAATTACACTTGTCATTAGGATACGTCTCTATCAAATTCATTGACCATATTTCTTTTTATCTCATATGATATATACAGTCAAAGGTCATTGGCCATGTTGGAAATGCTTTTATACATATATTTATCTAGATATCTATATCTATATATATATGTATATATGAACCAATTCTCTCTCCCTAAACAAATGTGAAATATATGTAATCTACGTGTGCAAATAATGTTCGAGTGATTGAATGTTCAGAGCTGACCAAGTTAGGGGATTTTCTGTTTTAGCTTTTTAATTGATTAATTAATTTTGTCTTCAAGTCCAAACTTTTTCATCGGCCAAGCCACAAAAGGGTCACTTTTAAGAAATGTAGCTGGTAAACGAATATAAATAAAATATATATAAAAAATGAAATTAAGCAACTGTGTATGTCTCTATCTGAAACACGGGATTGAAATAAAATTTTTAAATTAAAGTTATTTGTTTTTTTTTTTTAACTAATTATATCATTTTATTATTTTTCATAAAAGATAAAAATTAAAATGAAAAATTTACGTTCATACCTGCAATCTAAACACATCCTAAATTTAGCCATCTAGCTGAGAACAGATTTTAGCTTGAGCAAACTTGTTAAGATAAATTTTTACTATTATTTGATTTTGATATGATTTATTGGTTTGAAGATACAGGGTTAAGAGTTTACGATGCGGTCGAGTGCGGCACCGATGATAAGCTGATCCCTTGTGCATGTGCGCCACGTGTGTGGCTTAGCCTCCAGATAAGCCCTGATTAAATGGGGGGTTTTTTAATTTCTCTTCCAAATTTTGGCAATTTGACTGAGTCCCATCGCCAGATCGGCCGACGCTTCGGCGCGACGCGTATTTCCTGAAATTGAAAACCACCCAAATTTAGTGTTAATCTTCCAACCAACAAACTAACTCAAACACGATTACTCTTTTAATAAACTTTTCTAATTAATTTTTTTTTTTTTAAGGAAGAAAAATTTTTTTTTAATTTTCGAGTTTTCTATTTTTATTTTTATTTTTTAATTCTCTTCCTCTACGAACTTCCCATTTCTCGAGTCCCAACAAATCAAAACCAAACTCGAACAGAAAAAACAACAGAAGGGAACGAAATTCCCCCTGTGCTGCGAGCTCTCTCTCTCTAGCTCTCTCTCTCTAGAAATTCCCCCCCCTCTCTCTCTTGTCGTTTTCTGTCTTTTGGTTCGCTCTCTTCTTTCTCTCTCTACGGCATTTCTCGTCAGGTATTTTCTCTCTCTAAATCATTGAATGCGTGGGAAAATTAACCTCAACTTTGCTCATTCTATTCTTAATTCGTTCGGTTTCCTCAATTTTTCGCGGTATAATTATTTGCTATTTCCAGATTCTTGGTTCTCTCTTGTGGAATTCCTTCGTAACAAGATCCATGTAACTTCGAACCAAAAAAATTCGAACCTAATTGGCGTTTTTTCGGTTTTTGTTTTTTTTCCCCATTTGAATTAGCAGGTGAAATTCGATAAATTCGTAGTTTCAGAATGATTATCGCACGAAAATAGGTTATAATTGGTGTCTCGTCAACTATATTTGCATACCAATCGCCTTAGTTGCAGTAATTCCTTTTCTTAATTTGATCGAAGAAATACGAGGTGGTCGGTTTGTAGATTCGAGCAACAGAATGGGATATCTCAATTCGGTTTTGTCATCTTCAAGCCAAGTTCATGCTGATGATGCACCCGTAAGCGGTGGCGGTCTCAGGTTAAGTATTTGTTTCTTCTGATTAGATCTAGGGCTCTTATAATCGGTAGATTTTTTGTTGGTGTTTAGTTGTTTTAATCTGCATTTCTCAAGTATGTGTTTGAACGAATCACTTTATTTCTCAAGTATGTGTTATAACGAATCACGATTTATACTTGTGTTTAATTGCTCTGTTTCTATAGAAAACAGATGAATGTTTTGGAATTCGTGCTTATAATCTTTATGCCGTGTCATTATGTGCTAATTATTGATTATGGGCACATTAAGGGCGCAGTAATGTTGTTTCATACCCTTTTAATGGGCTGATCTCTAAATAGGATCCATTTCCTTTGGTAAGCAATTTTTGGGTGAGAGGAAATTTTGTTGCGTTAAGGGTAAAAAGAACCTGAGTCCCACATCGTATAACATATAATAACAATAACGAACATTTATGGGTATTGGGCCACTCCACTTAACAGATTGACCTTTTGAAATGGAAATCCAATCCCTTAGCAGTCTCAAATTCATCTTCTTCTCTCTATTCTTCACATGATATATGGTTTGAGTTGTTTTCCGCGGTTAAGACTTGTTTGCCAAGTGTTGTTTAATGTTATATTTGCCTTGGAATGTAAATGATATCCTAGGAATTTGATGTTCTTTTTACGTTGTTTATGCTTCTACGAGATCTTGTTATTCTGATTCTCATAATAAAAGCTTAGGAAAGATCTTGACTGATTTTGCTTTCTCTATGGGGGAACTAATGATTTTGGTCGCTGATGTCTAATACGAGTTTGCTTGGAATGATTCTGACACTGACTATGACGTTGGTTTTTAACAGTGAGAACGGAAAGTTCAGTTACGGATATGCAAGCTCTCCTGGGAAAAGGTCTTCAATGGAAGATTTTTATGAGACAAGAATTGATGGTGTAGAAGGAGAAATTGTTGGTCTCTTTGGAGTTTTCGATGGTCTGTCTGTCTGTCTGTCTGTCTGTCTCTCTCTCTCACACACACACACAGGCATGCATAATGTAGAAAACAAAACATAACAAAATTACTGCTTATGGTTATTTCAGGCCATGGAGGTGCTCGTGCAGCGGAATATGTGAAGCAGAATCTCTTTAGCAATTTGATCAGGCACCCAAAATTCATCTCTGATACAAAATCTGCTATAGGTTTGTTATTTCATACTTGTCGTGATGCCTGTACAATTTTCTATCCAACAGAAAAATAAATGAATAAATAAACGAAATACAACATGTTTCTGCAGCTGATGCGTATAGCCACACAGACTCAGAATTTCTGAAATCAGAAAATAACCAAAACAGAGATGCTGGATCGACTGCTTCGACTGCCATCCTAGTTGGTGACCGTTTACTTGTTGCAAATGTTGGTGATTCCAGGGCTGTAATATGCAGGGGCGGTAATGGTAAGACTGAATTATCCATCTGGTTTTTTGTGGCGGCACCTTTTTCTACCTTTAGATTTAAATTATATCTCCTGCCCCTAGAAATTCTTCTCTAGGATTATCTACTTGAAGTTTTTCACTTGTTTCATGTGTGCCTCTTTAACTTTTGATCACAGCAATTGCTGTTTCAAGAGATCACAAGCCAGACCAGACTGATGAGCGGCAACGGATTGAGGAGGCAGGAGGATTTGTTATGTGGGCAGGTAAAGTATAAGATAATCGATTTTGCAGTTTTCCCAATGTGTAGCCAATTGCTTGCTTTCTTTGATGGAATTCATATTATCAGGAACTTGGAGAGTTGGAGGTGTTCTTGCTGTTTCTCGTGCATTTGGTGACAGGCTATTGAAGCAATATGTCGTTGCTGATCCAGAAATTCAGGTTAATTTCACAACATTCATTAAAAAAAAAAAAAAAAATCTGACGTGTAAAAAATGACTTATGTTTGTGGGCCATGATTAATAAGGATAAAAGTTAGGATATCTTAGAAATAATTGATTTGAAAACTGTGCAGCACATGACTCTGCAAGTATGTGGATGAGCATAGAAGCTTTTACAGATTGGTAGTGTTTGTGTGGTTTTGTTTTTTTTGTTTTTTTGTTTTTTTATATTTTTATATTTTTATTATTATTTTTTTTACCCGTTCAGAAAACCAGTTGTGGGAATAAATGACCTCTATTTTGGTCTTTACTGTTTAACGTGGTCTTTCAGAGTTCTTCTGGACAATTTCCTTTTATTAAGTCCACTTATCAGATCATTTTTCTGGGAGAAACAATTCGTTGCTCTAAACACCTTCCCGACATTTCCATCTGCCATCTAATATTATATAAGCTTAGTAGCTAAATTTTCTATGCAGGAGGAAAAGATTGAT
Organism: Ficus microcarpa; assembly: GCA_025413485.1. Lineage (NCBI taxonomy): Eukaryota > Viridiplantae > Streptophyta > Magnoliopsida > Rosales > Moraceae > Ficus > Ficus microcarpa. The sequence continues at coordinate 38,439,405 of CM046377.1, read as the reverse complement.
AGTTCTCTGGAGTTCCTTATTCTTGCTAGTGATGGATTGTGGGATGTTGTCACGAATGAGGTTTGCCATACATTGTCTTTTAATTAGCATTTGCATGTGTTCGAGCTCAGTGATCGTAGATGGGAATTGTCTTGTTTTCATAGGACAGCTGTTCTTGGTCCTACTTTTCCCGTGCTATGTCATAAAATTTGTAATTGCTTGGGCGACGACTTCAATATGTTAGACGCTGAGATTCTCTTCATAAATTTCTACAGGAGGCTGTTGCGATGATCAAACCAATTCAGGATCCAAAGCAGGCTGCAGAAAGACTGATGAAGGAAGCATTTCAAAGAGGTAGTGCTGATAACATTACTTGTGTCGTCGTTCGTTTCTTGGCCGATCAAGGGGGTTCGTCTCGTAATACTGAGTGAGCATACGTTCTTTGCTGAAGCATTTGATTACTTACCAGATTGGTAGAAGGGTGCAGTACAATTCATTGCTCAACAAGTGTTAGGAAAGTCGTCGGTAGCATAGTACTGTATAAGTATAGACGCTAAATCATATTTATCACTTTGCTAATGTGTATTTCTTGGTTTTTTCATGTCTTCAACATAGAATCGTCTCGTAGTTTTAGTTTCTGTTCTTGGGCTTCTAAGGACTGTACCAGAAAAGCGCATGTGTTTCTCTGTAAAGAGTCGTATTACCAAATTTCTCGTTAGTATGATGTAAATGTGGTTTCACCTACTTCTTCTTCTTCCCTTTTCTTTATTTATTTTTATTTTTTATTTTTTGACTTATTATACTTTAGTAGCCATTTGAAAATTTTTTGCTATGGTGGTGGTTTTTCTGGTGAGAGGTTTGGCTTTCCATCCTATGCAATAAACCAGTTGTTGGTAGGTGGATTAATTGGAACTAGTTACACATTAATCCGTTAAAATTTTTGTAATTAAATTCTTTGGAGATATAAATTCCAATGTCCTGTTCCACCAAAATTCTAATGTATAACGCTCATTTGTTGGGTCAAATATTCTGTGTTAAGGACAAATTGTTAGCTTCTTTTTTGTTTTTGTTTTTTGGGTGGTTCAACATGAAAATTGATAAAATACAAGTGAAATTCATAAAACAACATTGCGTAAAACTTTTATGTATTTTTGAAAGACACATGACCCTTGAGGACGACTACAAATTTTAAAACTATAATACCATAGTAAGCGACGTCAGCTATTAAAAACGATGGTATAATAAGGGAAACGACATCGACTTGAGACTATAAGACTGTCAATTGTAAAACGACAATATAGCGTGTAAGCGACATCATTTTTTAAAACGACATCTCGGGAAACGACACAATCTCGAAACACGACGATATTCCGGAATCCAAAAACCTCACAATTGAAAAAAAAAGTCGGCCTATAAAAATTGCATCTAATTAAAGACAGACACCACATTTGATACGACGACATTAAACGATAACTTTTCAAAACGGCACTGTCATAGCATACGACGTAAAGTAATTACGACAACATCTTAGGAAATCCAACGTTAAACACGACAGCCTCTAGACATAACGACGTTAAAAATTCGTAAAATGAGAACTTAATGACAACGAGACGACGACGACACTAAAAATATTGGCAGTTTAGGTAACTACTACTTTAAAGCACGTGCTATGAACATATTTGAAAAAATTTTACCTAAATAATAAAAATATATATATAAGGAAAAAAAGACAAAAAAAAAAAAATCAACAAAGTACTTGAAAGAAAGAAAGAAAAAAGGCATGAAAAAAGACCATAAAGATGACAGGACTAAATGTTAAAAATATACCAATACAAAAAAGGGCTAAAATAAAAAAAATTGGGTCGAAAGAAAAAAAAATGGAAAACTGAAGGACCAAAAAAATTTTAAAAAAAATTTGTCCAAAAAAATCAACAAAATACCTGAAAATAAAAAATAAAAATAAAAATAAAAAAGAAAAGACCAAAAAGATAAAAGAAATAAAATTTTAAAAGTATATCAATACAAAAAAAGGACTAAAATGAAAAAATAAAAAACTTTGGGCCAAAAGGAAAAAAAAATAGGAGGACCAAAAATAAAATAAAAAAATTTTTTTTTCCAAAACGAAATGTAAGTGCATAGTAACTATTATGAAACTTCTTATATATGTACAGATAAGCTGAGCCGAGGGGTGTGTGGGGTAGCATATGGAGATAGCAAAATACCATCTCAATTTTAAATTTTCAACTTTCTATTAAACTTTTTCTCTTTTCTATTTTTAAAACACTCAAATTTTAAAAATCTATAATTTTCTCATTTCAAATCAAAATAAGATATTTTTTTATCAAAATACTCATAGCGACGATAAGATATATCCATTTTACATATTTTTTTTGAACGCATTTCAAATTTTTGTACTATTTTTTATATCACATAACTTTGTCAAAAGTTTTCCCCCAAACATACTTTCAACTCAACCTCTAAAACAACTTAAAAAAATAAAATAAATAAATAAAATAAAATAAAAAAAGCTATAAGCTGCCCCAATTTAAATAGGAAAAAAATTAATAATAATAAAAACATGGGCATAAGGCCACCAAAAAAAAAAAAAAAGTAAGAGAGAGAGAGAGAGAGAGCTATAACTTCAAGGATAGAGGAAGACTCAGAAACAATGGAATGATATCGGCATGGCAATTTTTGCCCTTACGCACGACGAGCGAACTATGATATCTTCTTCATCGCCTTCCTTGTGGCTCTCTTTACACACACGCACACACACACTAAAACCAACTACATATTCACAGACAAAAATGCAAAAAACTTGGAAATGGGAAATTAAAAGATCACCACGTTAGTTATACACTCAGACACAAACACACACACACGCCCACATATATACATATATTGAGAGATCAGATCAGATCGGAAGAGAGAGAGAGAGAGATGGTTTAGCTTCTATGCATTTCAAAAGTGCCATAATTATAAGCATGATTTGCAACTGGTTTGTATTGTATGTATACATATATATATATATATATATGGGATCGAGATGATGTTTTTTTTATAGGGCCACTATTATTTTATCTTGGTGTGGCTGTTTTTTTCCGCCTTGCTCACCAAGCAAGGATTATTTAATGTGCACAAAAAAATAAAAAATTAGACAGGGTGGTCAATGTCAATTTGGGCGGCCATGGGGCCACTTATATCTATAAATAAGTGGACGGCAACAAATATTAGTAGGTACAATATTCCCACCCACGTTAGGAAAACCAGAAGCGGAGGGAGGTGCTGCCCTGAAATTTTTTTCTTTATTTTTTACCCCAAAATTTTATAGTTTTTTAATTTTTATACTACTAAAAATTAAAAATTCTCATTTAGCCTCCACAAAATTAATTCTACTCCAAAAGTTTTATATTTTTTCAACTTTATGCCATTAAAGATTACAAATTTTACCCTTTAATTTTAAGGTTTTACGCTATTTTTTTTTTCTTCTAAATAATTGCTTGTAGTTTATTATTGCAAAGGAGCATATTGAGATCTTTATTCAAAAGAAAAAAAAAAGAAAAAAGTTATCCAAGTTGTTCAGCGGATAGTCCCAGACTCGCTTAATAATAAAATAACTAGATGGTGTTCGAATTCTGAAAAATGCTATGTAATCTAATCTACTATTCTTAGGCTGACATGTATATAGAAATTCCATTTAAAGAAAAAGGGGGAAAAAAATAAACTAAACAAAACAAAAACAAGAATTGAAAAAGAAAGAGGGGAAGAAAAAAGATAAAAAGAATTATTTGTATGAATGCCCCCTGAACTTTTTGAATTTGAAATTTTAGTTCATAAATTTTTTTTTTCTGGTAATCAACCCCTTGAACTTCTAGTTTTTTACATTTCAGTATTTTTACTTGAATTCATTAAAATTTAGATAATTTTTGCACAATGCTTACACATTATAGCTCAAAGGGGACAATATTGAGCATTTTTACTTAATTTCAATACAAATTTGTTTTAAAATTTAGGTTTAAGTTTGAGTTTAATTGAATTAAGGTTAAAATTGTCAAAGGAAATTTTATTGAAGTTAAGCAAAAATGATCAACAATGCTCTTTTGAACTATAATGTGCAAATTATACGTAAAAAACCATTCAAATTTTTATGAATTTGAGCAAAAATGACTAAATTTTCAAAAATTATAAATTTAGGGATTGATTATGAAGAAAATAGATTAGAGACTAAATTATCAAATTCGAAAAGTTCTAAGCGTACATGTACAAATAAGTCAAGAAAAAAAAGAAGAAAATAAAAGAAAATTAGTCTATCAATATTCTAGATATGGTTAAAAAAAACACCGCCTCCCTATTTCTTTCTTATCAAAAAAGCAAAAAACAAAATATAAAAAACATAACCCGGTTCCCTAATCTAAGCCCTTGTTTAGTGTTGGGATTCAATTCAATCCAAATTCAAAAAATTATTTTTTTTGAAAAGTCACTTTCATTTTTTATTATTCATAATTTTTATAATTTAAATTTTAAAAATTTATAACTTTACGTATATAAATTTAGACGAGATTAAAAATTTTTTTTATTTGGGATTGGTTGTAAACTTGGGCAGCGAATTGGTTTGCGGGCAATAATATTCACCTGTCGGTGACTTTGATGGGCAAGCAATACCGTTTTTTTTTTTTTTGTCTTTTTTCTTTTTTCTTGGGTCTGGAATGATGGCCTAGCGGTGCTTTATTAGCCCATAAATAGGTTACTCTCCAATGCATTTGTTCACCACCTTTCTTATGGCAATACTGCCTGCGGGGTTTATCCAAACGGAACGGTGACCGAAGACGATATTTGAGAGTAAAAGCGGAAACGAAGTTGAAGTTTTTTTTTTTTTTTTTTCAAATTAAAAGCAGGCCAGGGATGAAAAAGTACCCACTTGGCATCTCCGCCTCGATTGTACACATATATCATATATATATTTGTATTAAACATATTTTTTAAATTTAATTAGATTGTTTTAGTTTTTTTTAAACAATTATTAATTATATTTTTTACCACTAAAAATGAAGAAAATAAAAAGTTAGATTGAAAGTAATCTTTTTTTTTTTTTTTTGAAAGAAAGATTGAAAGTAATCAGTTAGTGTTAGTCAATTATTCTTGCAAAAAAAAAAAAAAAGATTACTTTCAATCTTTGTGCCGTTCCATTTATAATGCCGGATAGAAGAATTCCTCTGCGTGTGTGTGTGTATACATATGTAAAGATAAGTTTTATTTAACGAGATCGTCCATGAAAACATCAACTCATCCAATTATACTTTAAGACAAGAAGATGTTCACGAAACGATCTCATCTTCTTAAAACGACAATATCGAAAGAAAATGAAATCAACTATTTAAAACGACAGAAAAACCTCAACTTTTAAAGATGGCACCATCTTTGATACAGGCAGATTTGAGTACCAGATATTTGAAAGAGTTGAAAAACCCGGCGCAAAAGTCATTTTAAATTAGTGCGACGACCTTAGTTTCAAAAACGCAAAAGCTAATATTTAAAACGACATCATCTACGGCGAACCACGTCGCAATAAAACGACATGACCCAGAGAAAAAACAATATGACATGAGAAACGACAACGATTTTTTACTGAAATCGACATCATATTTTAGAATGATAATATCCTTATAAACGATATCAACTGAACTGATAAAAACGTCAAATTAATATTAAAATAGCATCACGTAAAACGACATATGCTTTTGAAAGCGAATAATCCTTGAAGACGATATCATGATAAGAAAGCAGAATAAATTTTAAAATGTCAACATCTTAGTAAACCACATCAGATATTATAAACGACAGAGACAACATGTTCGAAAAGCATAAGTGTCATTGTTTCTATTTAATTTTCTTTAAAAAAAAAAAAAAGGATATCTCCTAAAACGACAAGAGCATGGTAAAGCTATCAGATTTCAAAAAAGACAAGTTATCTCGCATAAACATTTTTTGTAAATCATTTCTTGTGAAGATTGTCAATCTAAGAACAGAATCTTAAAACGACAACCTAATGACAAAACGATAATGACACAACAGCGACGACGACAATAATAAAAATTTTACAAAGTTTGATGCCAGACGTGGACGAAAAACTGAATTAGGGAAAATATAACATAAAGCTTATTTCATAGATCTTATTTATAACATATTTCATTAAAGATGATAAATTATAACATATTTTTATTTTTATTTTTTTGAAATAAGTTATGCATTTCCATTTTTATCATCCTCTTGAATCTCTCTCTTTGCCACTCACTCTCTTCTTCTTCTTCTTCTTCTTTTATATAACTTATCTGTCTTTTAGCAATAGCAAAATATATATATATATATATATGTATGTACGTATATCTGTGTCTTTCCCTCTGGCATTACAGAGGTGCTGCACCTATAGACGTCGTGACGGTGGAAGCGAGACTGTCGCGATCTCCTGACGGCGACGGCGACGGAGATATCACTACGATCACGCTAATCTAAAAACCACCCAATCGCCGGAGACAATCGCCGGAGAACGCCGGCGAAGCCGACGCGTCTTGCTGTCCCAAGCTTCAGTCAGTCCCGATCAACCTCGACAAGAGATCGCGATTCACTTGCCGCCGATCTCCTTTCCGTCGCGAATTCGTGAGTTGCCGGAGCTTGCGAGGCGAAGATGACGTCTTCTGGTGAAGGAGCTCATGCAGGAGACTCACGACGACGTCGGCGGCGGCGACAGCAATTGCGATAAGATGATCTCGATGACCTCGAGGCGACGACGATGGCGACAGCCACCCGACGACGCCTGCAACAATGGAGATGTATAGAAGAGTTAGGTTGAGAGAGAATTGGGAGGAGGGAGAGAGAGGAGGAAGAGAGAGAAAGGGCATTTATGGTATTATGTGTAATAATAGTATGATTATGCTATATTATTAACATGTGTAAATGATTATGCTATTATTTACAAGTAATCATCTCACATATGCTATTTTCTCCCCAAAAAATTTTAAAAGATTCCCAATTTGGGAAAAAAAAAGCATAAAAATACATGAAAAAGTAACAAAAGAAAGGAGAAATTGAATAAAACTCTGGTAGAATTTCATTTACATACCTTATTGATAGAGATCATTTGAAAACCATTATGATGTCATCTGGGGTCACCGTTCTCGGAAGGGGAGTGCCTCATAATCGCGGGGAGAGGGGGTTGTCTTCGCCAGCATTGACGAGGGACGCCGATCTAGTTGGCTGAGGGAAAGGGTATTCTTCAACGTTGAAGAGAGGGGGCGCTCGTCACTGGTATCTGGGGAGGGAGGGGGTCTTCGTCAGAGTCGAGGAAGGGAGGGACGCTCGTTGTAGGCGTGAAAGGATCCGCCGGTGGACGGTCGCTGGCCAATTTTTTTTTTTAGTTTCTTTGAATTTTTTTAATTTATATTTCTTTTTATTTTTTAGCAAATAATACTATGAGATAATGTATACTCTAGTTATCATGTACAAACATCTCATCCGTTCGATTATATCGTAACAGTTTAAAAATGAATTCCATCCTAGGGTTAATAAATGAAACTCTACTACAGATTTACACGGAGAAAATAGAGCACGTAAATAAAAAGCTTCCATTTATTTTAAGTTAAAAAAAATAGAAAAATAAAAAATGGAGAAAGACACACATTTACAAGGAAATTAGAGGAGGACTCGGATGATGTCGGCTAGGCAATTTTGCCCTTTCGCATGATGAGCGAACTACTATATGTATCTTCATTGTCTTCCTTGTGTCCAAATAATAATAATAACAAGAACAATAACAATAATAATAATCTAAAAAGTCAAATTTGTGTTTCAGACATGTCAGAACCAGACATAAACAGACACAGATGAAATCAATAGAAAGTGAAATTTTAAGCTATCTCAGTCGAGAAAAACACACGTGCATAAAGAGCAAAAATATATTAATAAACAGAAAATATAAAATGTCATCGTTATCGACTTCCTTTCAACTCTCCACATATATAGCCAACCAAAATTAGCTTTATTTAATTGACATATAAAAAGCACAAACCTGGGAAAGGAAAAAAGAAGATCATCATTTTTTTTTTAATACAAGGGTGCAAATTGTTTGTGAGAGATCATACGGGAAGATCAGAAAGAATTGGGATGTGACTATCTTCATTTTCCAAAGTGCTGTGTCTGTGTGTGTGCGTGTATATATATATATGTATATATAACCATGTGATTTGCAAATGCGTAAATTGATTTGCTTTGAAATTTGGTGTTTTCCTCCGTGCGTGCCTACCAAGCAATGACTACATCGAGTAAATATATATATATATATATATATAGATAATATCGTGTCAAATTGGGCGGCTTGGGGCCAGTAACCGTGAATGAGTTTGTATTTGATCCGTGAAGTGTTGGTTAAATTTTTAAAAAATAATTATAATTTTTATTAATTAAAAAAAAAAGATAAAAATTAAGATGAAAAAATGTAATTTAATTGTAATTAAATTTAAATATCAAATAAAGCCTAATTCTTTGAATACTTTTTTTTCTCTAGGAGTTGTTTATTTGCTTACTGCTACATATTTTACCCTTTTTTTTTTCTTTTGCAAATTCTTCAGCTCATGACTGACTAAACGAGGGCTAGGGTGAGATGGAAGAAGAGGATGTGGTCTGGTTGGAGGAAACTTGTATTGCAGCTGAGATCGTTTCATTGTTTGAAAAAAATAAAAAATAAAAAACACGGCCTTCTATATATTAAGAGAATTTTATGTTTTTCTCTAAAATTTTGGACATAGTAACAATTTGATCCCTGAATTTAAATCGTAGTAATATGTTCTTTTATAAATTTTGAAATTGTAACAATTGAAGCTCCGATATTATTAGGGAAACCATTCGAATCATAACAGTTCTCATTGAAATATTTAAATAGAGAAATATATTCGCAATCTAAAAAAAAAATATTGGAATGTGTATTTAGATAGATGTTAAAAATAATTATAACGAATTTTACAAAGTCTTTGGCCCGTTTGGGTGCTAGTTCCATATAGCATAATACCATATGAATTTCAAAATTCTAACTCTAAACAAACTTTCTCTTTATTTCATTTTCAAAGAACTTAAAATTTAAAAATCTATAGCTTTTTTATTTTAAATTGAAATAAAATGATTTTTTTTATATCAAAATGCTCGTAACGATAAGATGAACAAGACAAAATTCATTTTACATATTTTTTATGAACACATTTTAAATTTTTGTACTATTTTCTATATTACATAACTTTTTCAAAAGTTTTCCCTTCAAATACACATTTCCAACCTAACTTTCAACACACTATTTACAAATGTCCCCCCAAACGGGCCTTTAATGTGCATGATGGATTTTGATTTGGGTATAAAGATGGAAGTATATTCCTCTTTTCACTCCGAACATGTTTATATATAAAAAGTTTCGTCTCAATCAAATTTAAAATAAAAAGTTATGATATTTTGAAACTTAGATAGAAGAGAGATCAAGTTTTTAATTAGAAGATAATAGAGACATTCTTTAAAGACTATCCAAAAAGCCAAAATTTTAGGGCCATGTTCAATTCGAAATTTTAACTATAATGGTCACTTCTACCAGCCAATCTTCTCTTTATTAAAAAAAAAAAAAAAGACATGTAGTAAGAACAGAGATAAGAGAACGACAAATAGAGTAATAAAACAAGTACTGACACATTTCTATGCTTGTTTAGTCATTGGGCTGTTCGTCGGTCTGTAACCAATGATTTTCATGAAATTTTTTTTTTTGGTAAAAAAAATATTTTATTAATCTTAAGTAATTCATGCTTAACACTCCAACCTATTGATCAAATTTATTATTCTCTCTTAATACGAAAAAAGTTACAGTGTTTGACTGGAGCTTTAGCGTTGTCTCCGGACACGTCACTGGACTTCAAACCCCGAAGTTCAGTCCCCAGACTCGTCTCAACATCGGCTTTCCTGGCAACTGTGTGTGGAGCGACGTATCCGTTGGGGCGAATCTAACTTGTCTTGGAGGTGGGTCGTCTTTCTGAGGTAGCTCTACTCAGATCTGACTTCTATTCGATAGCCGATGGCTTGTTACTGATGGATCTTTTTTTTTTTTTTTTAGTTATAATAAGGGCAGTGATGTTTCTACTCCTTTGGTGTGTTTTTTTATTTACTTTGGTGTTTTTATTTTGGTAATAATTGAGGCGATATCCTTCGCTTGTGTCTCTCGTCCATTTGTTATCAGATACTGTGGTGTGAGTGCCCCAATTACGTAAGGATTGATCTCGGTTGACTGTGCTAGTCTATCAATTATTTTGGTGTTGTTTAACGAATAATAGTTAAGCTCAAAGTTTATGTGCCGAGTGGGTATTCCCCCATTTGAGCCTCAGGTACTTATATTCACTCGTGGGTTATTTTGGTATTTACTAGTAAATCCAGTTTTGATTCATGGTCGAATTCTTTGTATTTGAGATCATTTGTGTCTTGTATATTTTATTTTTTGTGAAATAGAAATTTCCCTTTTCAAAAAAAAAAAAAAAACTCAAACCTACCAAAAAAATGCAAAAACACGTTCTTTCCAAAGGAATTCCCGTTGGGCAAAAAAAAAAAAAAAAAAAAGAAAACCACCGATGCATAGCTAAAAAGCGCTCGTCATCAGTCATATAACAAAGCAAAATTCATTACTACATTAAAAGCCACGAAAAAATCAACGGTCGTGATTACGCCGATCAAACTCCGTTGCCTGTTATATATGCAAAAGCCTCAAAATGTAGTCCCAAAAATTACAACAACAACACAACTATAGACCGTACGTGCGTCCACTACAAGAAATTGCATTTTCAGCCAACTAAACTTTCACCGACTAAATACTCATAGTCACTAAATATCCCATTCTTGCGGAGATTGTCAATCTAAAAACAAAATCTTAAAACGACAACCTAATGACAGAGCGATGATGAGACAATAGTGACAACGACAACAAAATTTTTTTTACAACGTTTGATGCCAGACGTAGATGGAAAAATAAATAAATAAAAGATTCCCAATTGGAAAAAAAAAAAAAAAAGCTAAAAAACACATGAAAAAGTAAGAAAATAAAAGAGAAAATAGTGCGCAGAAATAAAAAAAGCTTCTTTTTATTTAAAGTTAAGAAAATAGAAAAATAAAAAATGGAGAAAAATGCACATTTTCAAGGAAATTAGAGGAGGACTCAGATGATGTCGACTAGGCATTTTTGCCATTTCGCATGATGAGCGAACCAATACATGTTTCTTCATTGTCTTCCTTGTGTCCTAATAATAATAATAATAATAACAATAATAATCTAAAAAGTAAAATTGGTGTTTCATGCATGTCCAAACCATAAAGACATAGATGAAGGATGTCTTTACCTCTCAGTTGTGAATCTAAGTTTTTTATTTTAATTTTTATCTTTTTCTAAAAAATCAACAAAAATTATAATTAATTTTTGAAAAATTAACAAATTTTAAGTTTAAAAATTTCATCTCATACCCGTGTTCTAAACAGAGTAAAAATAAATAGAAAGTGAAATTTTAAGTTGTTTCGATCAATAAAAAAAAAGTGCATAAAGAGCAAAAATATATTTAATAAATAGAAAATATAAAATGTCATCGTTATCGTCCTCCTTACAACTCTCTACGTATGTAGCTAGCCAAAATAAGCTTTATTTAATCAACATATGAAAAAAAAAAAATCACAAACCTTGGAAAGGAAAAAAGAGGATCATCATGTTAATAGTACTAACAAGGATGCAAAATATTGTTTGTGGGAGGTCAGAAAGAAATGGTATGTGCCTGTATAAATTTTCGAAAGTGCTATATCTAAGCACACATATGCAAATGCGTCAATTGGTTTGCTTTGTAATTTAAAATTGGGCGGAAAAAAAAATGCAGTGGGATCCACAAATTCAATCTCTTAATGAAAGAAAAACTAAAACTAGGGATAATAACATGACAGGACAGGGTGGGGAATGCTTTCCTGTCCCCATGCCTACCTCAAAAATTATCCCCGTCCCCGTCCCATTCTCACTTAAATAAAAGCGGGTTGGGGTTGAGGATTCCTTGTTGGAGGGACTTTCTCCATACGTGTCTCATTCCCCATCTATTATAAGGGGATGTCTGGAGTAATATCTCCGGTTGCTATTTTACCATTTGAATTTTAATTTTTCAACTCTACGTCAAACTTTAACTCTTTTTCATTTTCAAAAAATTCAAATTTTAGAGCTCCATAACTTTCTCATTTCAAATTGTAATGAAATAATTTTTATATTAAAATACTTGTAACAATAAGACGAACAAGACAAGATCCATTTCACTATTTTTTCTTCCCTGAACACACTTTTTAATTTTTACACTATATTCTATTCACATAACTTTTTTAAAAGTTTGTCCTTCAAACACATATTTCTAATTCAACTTCCAAAACACCATCTCTAGCTATTATCGCAAATGGGCCCTAAATATATATTTGAAAATACCACCAAGTAAAAATCAAATAATAAGTAGAAATGCAACATAAATTTAATTCAAAACTATATATTTCATAACCAAACCAAATTCTAAACAGATAAAAATAAAATCTCAAACATAAAGCCATTAAAGATCTCATCAGAGCATTATAAAATACTTAACCTACAAAAACTTGAAATCATAAAAAATAAACTTAAAATTCTCATTCTTTGTCTATTTCTCATAGTTTCAATATTCATTTAACGAATACACACAATTTTAAAAATAATATTCATAGTGTATATATTTAAATATATATATTATTAAAATCACATATGTATATATGGAGATGGGGGTGGGGCAGGGACTGCTTTCCCCAGTGACGGAGCTAGGATTTATTTATAGGAGAGGCAAAAAAAAAATTTTTTCAATCAAACCACTAGGCTCACTAATATTTATGAATTTAATAAAACCGTTTTAATTCTTAAAATCCAAATGGTTTATCTAATAAAATATAGATGGTTGTATATGTACGCATAATATTGACAAATATTCTCACCTAATAAATGTTTTCTAACATAAACATAGTAAATCTATCATTTTATATATACTTTTTATACACTACCACACATAACCATCTCATACACCCACTTCTATTTTATTTTTATTAAAAATAAATTAACAAATCTAAATAAGAAAAAAATATTTTTTTCATTATCAAAAAGAAAACATAAAGCCATTGGAAAAAAAAAAAAGAAAGAAAGAAACATAAAGTATCTCTAAAAAAAAAAAGAGAAAGGAAATAATGAAAAAAAAAACTCAGGTAATGTCTAAATCAAAAATTAAAAAATATCATACTGCATTAAAAAAATACATAAATATAGAATCATGTAAATGAATATAGCAAGAAAAAATAAATAAAAAGTACAATAATATAAAGAACCATAGAGAATCATTTTCAAACACTAAAAGAAAAGGAAAAAAGACACATAATATTAATGAATTAAAAAATTTTAAATACTATATATCAATAGTTGTTGGCTCTTCAAGATACATTTCTCCCCTTTTATGATATTAAATAACAGAAATGAAAAACAAAACATTTCATTCTCCGCTTATGTCTCTCACTTTCACTTTTCCTTTTCCTCCTTTTTTTTTCCCCCTTACTAAACAGAGGCTTAAAGGGCCGTTCGAAGGAGGACGATTTCTGTGTGCAAGGTATTTTCCACCGTACGTGCTCACCAAGCAATGACTACATAAGCGAGAAAATATATATATATTTGTCAAATCGGGCGGCTTGTGGCTACTGAACCGTGAATAAAGTTGTTAATTCTTTGAACAAGAAAAAAAAAAAGTTGTTAATTCTTTGTATCCTTTTTATCGGAAAGATCTGCAGTAAAGCTCTTCTGAGAGGCACTATGATAGAGCCTTTTTTTGGACCATTAGATATAAGCTCCAATGGTAGAGATGTAAGAGGTGCACAAAAATCCACTGCATATTCGATGTCAAGCAAAGGTCATCGTTCCATTTCCGCCCGCCGCCTCCCGTCGCTATCCCCATCACCGATGTCATCCCGTCGTCATCACCATCGCTGTCGCCATGCGTTTGCTCTCGCTCGCCGGTGCGGCCCGTCGCTGGTTGTCGTTGTCGCGGCCTCCCTCTAAAAACGGCCAGTCGCGACGGCGAGAGACAAGAAGCCGAGAGCTCTCGCGACGACGAGAATGGCTGGATCGACAGGGAGACAAGAAGCCAACCCGACTTCCCTCTCTCTCCTCTTCCCTTCCTCTCCCTCTCTCTCCCAAACTCTCCGCCAAACTCCACAAACCGAGGAAGCCCCATCACTCTCCTAAAGGCTACGTCGTGCTGTTCCAACTCCGGCGTTACGATTTGGCAATCATCTCGGACTCTTGCTTCGGCGTCTCGATTTCACCGAGTTCTTCGATACCCACTCCGGCTCCAGCTCCAGCTCCGACTCCGGCTCCACTTATCTATTCAGGAGAACCAACAAAGTTTTATTTTATTTTATTTTATTTTATTTGGGCAATGTCTAGAAAAAGTTGATTGCGTATGCTCAAGTGTATATTAAGATTGGTACATCTTATTCCACAACCGTCCACTTAATTGCCCCTTCGTTATTGACCCTTAGATTAGTCACTGTGGTAGTCAGAGGGGATGAACCACAGGCACTCCCCTTTTGTCTCTAGAAGTTTTTGGCTTGTACTTAGTGCTTGATATTTTTAAATCTATTTTTTCATTCATTTTTTTTTCCTCCGTGGTTTTGTATTTTTTTCATGTTCCCTGCAAATTCTTCAGCTCATGACCGAGTAAACAACGGCTAAGGGCGGACGAGGATGCGTGGTCTGGTTGGAGGAAACTTAAAATGCAGCTGAGATCGTTTCATTGTTAAAAAAAAAAAAAAACCGCACTTCTATTAGGAAAAATTTTATGTTTTTCTCTTAATATTAGACCTTATAACAACATACTTATTAAGTTTAAACGTTATAATATGTTTTTCTTCCGAATTGAAAATGTAATAACTTAAGCTCCGTAAATATAGGAAAATTGTATTCGCATTGTAACAATTCGCATTGAATATTTGAATAGGGAAATATGTTTGCAATCTGAATATAAACATCGAAATGTATATTTGGATGGATGTTGAAAATAGTTATAACAAATCTTACAAAGTCTCAATGTGCATGATGGATTTTGATTTTGGTATATAGATGGGGTTATGTTCCTTTTTTGGCTCTGAACATATAGAAAAAATAATTGTCTCAATCAAATTTGAGACAAAAAAATTATAATATTTTGAAACTTAGATAGTCAAAGAGATGAAGCTTTTAATTAGAGAGAGACAGAGGGAGAAAAAAGAAGAAAAGAAGACAGACATTGTTCAAAGACTATCCAAATAGACAAAAATTTTAGGGGTACGTTCAATTCCAAATTTGTACTATAATGGTCATTTCCACCATCCAAGCTTCTCTTTATTATTTAAAAAAAGAAAAAAGAAAAAAAAAAAAAAGGACATGGAGTAAGAAAATAAGAGAATGACAAATAGAGGAATGAAACAAGTAGAGACTACATTTCTATGCTTGTTTTAGTTAGATTGGAGTTTGTCGCAAATGTTTCTCCCTTTTTTGCCCTTTTAAGTCTGACATGAGTTGGGAAGGGACAAAAAGTGTAATTCGTCCTAACTGTACAAAAGAAGGGGTTTACAAGCCTGACCTCATTTGTGAACGCCAAACCATATCAGCAAGAAATTTCTCGTGTTCCTCCTGAACTGCATTAACCAAATCTGTCCACGATAAAAAGACATAAATCAGTCTAATTTTCACCTGCCATCGGCTAAGTACACAGCAAAAAGACTAAAACTTGTGCTGGCCTTGAGGATTTTAATTTTAGGTTGGCAGAAGTACAACACGAAACTTCGGTAGATCACGTCTATCTGATTCTAGATCAGACTGTGTCGGTAGGAGAAGATACCGGGGACGGTGTCCGGATACGGCCCAAGGAGTGTAGAATGATTTTTTTTTTTAATTTAAATTTTAGTTTTTAGCTTTTTAGCTTTTTTTTTTTTTAATTTTTAAATCTCGCTCAGATTAAGTGTTTGTAAATGAATTTGTAAGGAAACAAGCTGTAAGTCAATATGCCTGCGTGGAGCTACCATTGTGGACCTATGGTGATTGGGGATGAGAGGGTTTAAAAGTGCCTAATAAATTGAAGGGAAAGTATCAATTCATTATTTGGTTGGAGGGAAAGGAGAAGGAAGAGGAAGAGGAAGATGAGAGGGAGAACTCATCAAATTGCATCAATGAATTATTTCATTAATGAAACGATGCAAATTCTCAATCATATTTAATAAATAATTAAAAAAAATCATTTTTCCCTTAAAAAAAGTTTACTACAAATTTTTTTAATTGGATGATAATAATTAGAAAAATACTCATCCTCTTTTAACTATAGGTCTCTTTAAAAAAAAAAAAAAGAATTATTTAATCTTCATCCTTCACATTCTTTCTCCCTCTTATTCTTCAATCCATCCTTCCAATTAAATAGAGTCTCATCTTCCGTTTGGTTTGACATCTTAATCTTAAATTTTCTATTAATTTTTATCTTTTTTTTTTTACAAAATTAATAAAAACTATAATTAATTTTTTAAAAATTAATCAATTATAACTTAAAATTTTCATCTTCTATTGCTGAACCAAATGCACCATTAGAAAAAAATAGAATGTCCTGGAAAGTGGGAAACCATGGACATTATTTTATTAATCTTTGAAGTAATTCAGGCTAAATACTCCAACCTACCCAAAAAAATAAATAAAAACGTTTATATCCTTTCCAAACGTAGCAAAAAAACACAGTTTCACAACTAAAAAGCGCTGGCCATCAGTCATATAACGGAAGCAAAATTCATTACTACATAAAAAGCCACGAAAAAAAATCGACGGTCGTGATTCCGCCGATAAAACTCCGTTGCCTGCTATACATACAAAAGCATCAAAATGTAGTCCCAACAATTACAACAAGAACCTTAACAACAACAACAACTATGTACCGTACGTACGTCGCCGGTCTTAAAACGTCGGAACGACGCCGTATCCAGAGATACGGTCAGCTTCGATCTCCACCTCCGTCCGCTTCGCGAACCTTCCTTTGATTCGCGGCCTCGTCTCCGCGTACGCCTTCCGAGACGCGTACCTTATCGTCTTCTCGAACTTTCTGTTCTTTCTCTTCTCTCTGTACCTCAAAACCCTAGCTTCCCTATCCGCCGCCGATATCTGCACACCCCCACGCGCCGATGCGTCCGGTCCAGAGTTCGCCGGCTTCGTGTAGGCGTCCGACATGTTGGTGATCGCGTTTCCGTCGGGAACAACGCCGACGTCTAGGGAGGATGAAGATACCTGGGAGGACCACACGGAGCGGATTTCAGTTTTGTTTTTCTGGGCCACAAAAACAGAGTTCGAAGAGAAATTCGAGAGAGAATTTGAGGAACTTACGCTATGGCTGAGGCAGTGAGACTTGTAGCCGTAGACGAAAGGCTTGGAAGCCGAGAATTCCATGTCGAAGCACGGCTCGTTCACGATCTCAGCCTGAGGGCGCTTGTTGTGCACCGGAACGACTCCGTCGGTGCCGGAACTGTTCTGTTCCAGAGCTTCCAGCTTCAGATCCACAGGCCCATAGTCCAGATCTAAGTACGGCTCCATCTCGGGGAACGCGTACTGGCCAGAATTCAGATCCGGGCTCTCCATGGCCTTGGGATTGGGGAGCAGCCACGAGGCGGCCTCCGCCTCCTCGGTGCTGGCCTCGGCGTCTCCGTCGGCGTCGTCGGAGAAGAACCGGTCGCCGAGGAAGTTGACTGTGCCGGACTTGGCCGAGCTCACCGGCTCGTAGAGGGCGTGATAGGAACGCGCTCGTGGCGGCTGGCTAGGGGGTTCGCAGAGTGGATGTCGCGGTCGCAGGTGACGCAGAGGGCGGCGGCGTCGGCCTTGCAGGTGACGTGAGCCGGGGCTTGCTCGCAGACCTCGCAGACCCAGACGCGGGCGTGGCGGGACGCGAGCTTGTTGGCCGCGTGGACATTGGAGTCGCAGCTGACGCAGAGGAAGGCAGCGTCGGCGCGGCAGAAGAGAGTCGCCGTCGCCGATTTGCACGAATCGCACAGCTTAGACGCCATTACCCTCCTTCAACTGAAAGTCCCAGTCCTACAATTGCCTCTCTCTCTACTATTATTTCTCTGTGCTTTTGATTGTGGACACGCGTCTATATGGTGGGACCAGGGAGATCGGGTCCTCGAATCACGAGGAAACACTTAGGCAGGCTTAGCCAGAACCAGAAGATTGAGAGTTTTTTGGGTAATTTCTTAATTATGGGTTAGACTTTAGACAGAACCGGAGAAAACAAAAATTAAAAAGAAAGGGGACAAAATTTTTCCACTTTGGTTTATAGCCCAATTATATGATCCGTTTGGTTGATTAGTTTGAGTTGAAATGTTTTAGTTATAATTGTAAATTTTTTTTAATTTTTATAAAAAATAAAAAAATTTTTGAAAAAAAAAAAATTTTTTTTAAGAAAAATAAAAAAAGTACAGTTTAAATTAAAATGAGATGATAAGACAAACAAAACCATAATATAAAAAAACGCATGATTTAAAAAAAAAAATCTAACAGTGTTCCCGTTATTTTTTGTTTTTAAATTTATGTAAATAGAGATATTATCTTGTGTTGATTACGGATTTGAACGTCCAATTTTTTTATGGATGAGATTTTAAAGTTATTTTTATTTCAACTCATCTATTCTTATATATTCATGAAATATCATATTTTAAATGTGTGAGTGAAATTTATAACATATTTATTTAATTATGATAAATAATAACATATCTTTAACATCTATTAAGATTATTAATTAAAATTAAAATTTTAACTGATTTTTTAAAAATTAATTATAATTTTTAAAATAAAATAAAATTTTAATTAAAAAAATATAGTTCAATGAGAATTAAATTAATATGTTAAATTAAACATTAATCTTTCTTTTTAGCTGTTTTTCTAATTTTACCCCCTCACTCCCTATCCCCTCCCTCGCGTTCGTCACTTAGACAATCAAGCAGCAGGTCCACCGTCCACGACAGTGCAGTCACAGAGCCCCCTTCTTCTTCGGCTTGGCCGTCACCGAGCATGGCGTCTGCTCCGGCGATGAGTTCGTCTGCAACGGCCGCCGCAGCTCAGATCGCGATCTGTGTCTCTGTGCTTGTTGGGTCGCGATCTGTTATTTGGAATTGTTAGTTCTTTTCTTACAGGATGAATCCGATAGTGGATGTCGTCGTTGGCCGGAGGACGTCACGATCGATTCGAAGGGGCTGCGCAGTGGCGTCTCCTCTGATTTCTTCGTTCGGCAGCGAACAACAGAGAAGCAGTCAGTGTTTGCGACAGGGATCCAAGGCTTCCCTTGGACGGAGAGGTCGTGAGGTCGCAATATCTGGTGGCGGACCGAGCTCGGCCGGCGAGAAAATCCAAGATTTTCTAGAAAATACACGTTTTTTTTTTTTGGACAGTATAGTTTAGAAAATCAAAGAAAAATCCAAGATTTTCTAGAAAATATAGTCCAGAAAATCTCTCATCGCAGGAACTCCGGCGTTAGAGAGAGAAAATGGAGAAGACGGAGATCTCGCGCATCCGACGTCGGAGATCTCGACGGTGGTGGCATATCCTGGGTTCCCATCGTCCGATCCCTTGGAATTCCGTTGGGGTTGACCGGTGATGATGGCGGCTGAGCTTCGACGGGGAGACGGCTGAGTTGGGCGGCCTCCTTCGCCATCGTGACAGATCCGGTGCTTCGCCGGAAGAGTGGAGAGATAGGGAGAATAGGAGAGAGAAGGGAAGGCTTCAGATCTGGATGAACTCAGAGGGGAGAGAGAAGATCGGGGGGGGGGGGGGGATTGTGGGGCATTTTGGGAAATTTGAAAAATATGACGTCATAATATGCTAGTTTCTTCTAATTTTAAGAAATTATACTATAATTTTTCATTATCAGATCTAATTAGGCTATTTTCCTCTTTCTCCGGATAAATGCAAATAATATGTGCTAGTTGTGGGGACCAGCGGATCAAGACCAAACCCATTGCCAAGTTGGGGGTGTTCAACGATTGATGTGATGTCTGTGAGGGGACCTTACTCGCATTTGGCTGACGTGGCAGGCGATGGGGACAAGGGACTAATGCTCGCCCGCAAGCTGCGTATCGTGAAGAAGAGAAGAGATAAGCATTAACGTTTATAGTTTATACACGCAAGCGAGCAGATTAGTCTTGCTTGCCAATGAGAAGTCGACCATCTACCATTACTTTGCGTCATTGTCGGCCGCCGCGATGGTTGTCACGTGAACAGAGTTCCATATATCATGTGAAGTCCCAAGGTCTCTCCTTCTTGTAGGATTATTTAGGTACTTTGTCGCTTACTTATATATCTCTCTCTTTTTATATAAAAATAATAATAATAATAATAACAGAGAGAATTTTTATTCACAGAATGGGTTGACGAGAATATCAATCCGTCTCGAACCCGTCATGTTATCATTCCTAATGGTAGAGTAATTTTAATTGTAAATTTTAAACGAAAATATTTGAAATGTGTGTATTTATTGGATCATTGTTGGATCGAAACATTTAAATAATTTATGGAGTTGTTAGGGGTCCTTTTGATAGGGAATTTGAACGAAAACATTTTGGATGAAAACGGTGATGTTCATCAAGATACAAGGTTTCAAAATGATAAAAACATATTTAGTATATAGATTTTCAGACTTGTTGTCATGTGAGATTATAGTTAAAAATTAGAATTAGTATTCGTACTCCTAATTCATAATAGTTCTCTATATATATATATATATTTAATCAACAATTCATAAAGTTGAAATAGAAACGTGTCTGCTTTCTGTATAATTCATTATTTACCTCAAAGTGGAAGTCTTTGTTGTATTTCAATAATTGTTTTATTACTCTACTGTGGAGACGCGCTACTTGATCATGCGGCGTTGTAGTATTGTAAGGACTGGCTTTTTTTTTTTCACCCCCCGATTTAATCACGTTTTTTTTTTATTTAGTTAATGCTGAAGTGCCAAATTTGATGGTTTTGGAATCAAATTCTTCCCTTCATTTTATGATAACATGGGTCTGCAAATAGACTTGAAGCAATATCCATATTTGGACCGATCTATATATATTTACATAAATGTATATATTGTGACTGAGAACCCAATGTCCTTTGCTAAAAAACAATGATCTAGTCAACAGGGAAGGAATTGGCACCAAACTACAACAACGAGAAGTAGAAGAAGAAATCCCATAAATGAAAGGGGTTGGGCCTATTCATGGAGATGTGGCCCAAAATATTGGTTTGAAGGCCACTTCACTTCTTGCGATGGAATTCAAGTTTTTGGGCCAGCCGAGGCTGCTATTGCCCACCATACACCCCGCTGAATTTTATTTGGAAGTGGACTCGGGCAGTTTTGGGCTTGGGCCACTAATGTCCACCAAGTGGAGATGTGTTGTCCTGAATTTCCAGTCTTATTAATTATATCCCAATAATTTTAACGATTTAGTCTCACAAAAAAAAATTCAAAAAATACTTAGAAAAATTAATGAGTTATCAAAATATTATTAAGAGGACAACCATTAAGACATGAAAAAAGACATCATATCTGGAGTTATTGCCCTCCATAGGTTCCGCGAAACCCTAAAAGACCAGAAGAAGCAAACGAATAACGTTAGCTATTATATTAGCAGACTAATATACTTCACAATGTTGATGTTAATGTCTATCATAAAAAAGAGTTACTCTAATGTTTAGCGTTTATATTTACCATTTTGTCATTATTATTAAATCTTAAAACTAGTAAAAAAATAAATCCTTTAATTTGAAAGTTTAAATATCATAATAACTGAACAAAAAGTTAAAGGTATCAACTAATAGCATTTAAATATCGAGAAATGACATTTTTTCCCAATAAGATCCACCCTAATAAGGTTGGGGATGGAGAATTGCTAACGGGTTAAGAGTGAGTTCGGGGACAAGTTCATACACTTAGATCAAGATCAGAGGCAGTATGCATAAAATTTAAGGGTATACGATTTTCTCTTGTAAACTTCTTAACTTTTCCCCCCTTATTATATAATTACCTTACATAGCTTATGTATTTATAAAACTCGTTCCAAAATAATAGGTAAAGTGATTAAATTTTTTAGAATACCAAGGCTATCAATTTTTAAGTTTTATGTAAATTTTATTTTGCAAATGACCTAACTAAATAAGTTAACTAAAAAAATGATCAAACAATTTTTTTTATTTATTTTGAGAAAATTTTTTAAGTTCTCAGATTTATAATTTTTTTAATTTTAGTTTAAATAATGTTTCAAGGTTAGAAATAATAATTCTTATATTCTTAAAATTTTAATAATCCTGGAGGTATTTTGTGATCATTTTTTTAAAAAATATAAATGTTTTGGGTATTTGTCTAAAAAAAGAATAAAAGTGATATTTTAGATTAAACCCACAAAGTGTTTTGACTATTTTTATGTTCACTTTATGTATGTCTCAGCTTCAGGTGTTTGGACTGGTTTGCTAGCCTTTCTTCTTCTAGCTCTAAATGAATTGACGTTTCTACCAAAAAAAAAAAAAAAAAAAAAGAGCTTCAAGTTATTTATAGTTTCACGTGCATTCTAATTAACAGTATGAATTGGTGAGAGGAAAGGAAAGTATATAGAAAAATGATTATTGGTGGACATAATTGTGGTGCGTCAGCATGCTTCCTTGCCCCTCAAGTACTATCTAATTTCCACAATTGACTTTTTATTTTCTTTTGCCTTTCTTTAGACGCGCTCTACCCAATACTAATGAACAATGCTAGTATTAAGGATTAAAAGGAAAAAAAAAAAAAAAGAAAGAAAGAAGAAAAGGTCATTAGCATTGTTGTTTCTAATTTTTTTCGATTTTTAAAAACTTCTAAGAGCCTGTTTGGCATACAAGTTTAACTCAAGTTAAATTGTATTTTTTTTTTATCTTTTTCTATAAAAATTTTTTGTCTTTTCTGAAAAGTCAATAAAAATGATTATTAAAACTTAAAAATCTTAAACTAAACTCATTCACCAAACAATCCCCTAAATTTTTATTTTAGATAATTTGTTAAATTCTTTAATTGTTGCAATGAGATTAATTTTGTCTTAATTTTTGTTATATTAGTGATGCGTGTCTCATATGAGGAAGAAAATTTTACCCTCATTTAAAAAGAAATTGAAAAAAAATAAAACTCTTTACGACAATTTAGAAAGTTCAAAAAGTAAATTTTAAAATTAAAAAAAAAATAGGGTATAATCAAATCTTCAAAAAGTTTTTACTCAAAAAAAAAAAAAAAAACTTCAAAAAGTTTAAAAAGGCGACAGCATTCAACCCCCTGGCTCAAAGGAAAAAAAATTGAAAAATAAAAACAAAAAAACATTGAATACACTTCATTGGCATTAGCAACAAAGCATTTAATGACGAACCCTTTCAACGAAAAAAAGAAAACAATAAATAATATCACATTGCATTTAAAGAGGGACGCGGCTTCGCGACGCCGCATAGCACGGACAACTGTACCAGAAATAACCCAAAGCTGCTGCCGGTTCGTACGCATCCACCAACCCACTCAAACTTCTACACGTGTCCGTTCATTTCTGCCAAGAAAATGGCAAATCTCTGATCTCATCTTTCTCGTACCCCAACTTTTAACTCCATTTTCACGGCTACCCGGCCGGAACTCTTCACCGGCGACCGGAAAAATTTTCCCGGCCAAGTGAAAGTACAGAAATGCCCTCTTAAATTTAATCACTGAAAGAATATGTTGTCGTTCCCATTGCTTTATTCCCTTTTCTCTTTGTTTCAAGTGCTTCCTTTGTAAGAGAAGTGACTTAAAAATATATATATATATATTGTTCCAAGAAAAAGATAATATTCCACAAGATAAGCAAATATAATACGAAAAGCTTTTCCTTTTGGTGCATTGTTAAATGTCAATGCTGCCGAAATTAAACATAAAAGCATTTCGTGAAGACAAAGTTTCAATGAAGTTATTCCCTGCGTTTTTTTAGTACTTTGTTTGACGGGTTATTTATTAATGGTAATAAATAGGATGTTTTAATTTTTCAACTCCTGTAAAAAAAAAAAAAAATTGATAGAAATTTTCCCTTTAATTTTTTTTTTTTTCCCTGGGAAGTGACTACAGACGAACGTGGTATTTTGCCAACTGTAACTAGTGCATGAAACGAAGTTAGAAAAAAAAAAAAAGCAGAAGAGAAACCATGAATCATGATGAGATGACTCTCTGATGTGTAGTTTTGGTTGTCATTAGCTGGAAAGATTAAATTCTCCCCAGCTTCTATTTTCTCTCAACAAAATTTACATTTCCCGATATGAAAGGAAAACTTCTCACAATCCCAAAACAAGAACAAGTTGAGAAAAGAAAAGGGAAAAAAAAAAAAACCACTCTCTCAAAAGGAAAACAAGGACAAAAACCGCTCTCTGGGAAAAATTAATTAAAAAAAAAAGAGAGAGAGAGAAACCAGCTGATCACTGATTTGGCTCTTGAGTTTCGTCTGAATGTCCCTCAACAACATTTTCTGCATGATCCGAAGTCTGATCATCAGGATGGTTGTGGTGGTGATGATCATGATCATCACTGACCACCAGCACCACCTCCTCCTTCTTGACTTTCTCGTCAGAATTCTCTTTCTCGCCCTTCTCTCCCTCTCCGTTCTCGACCTTTTTCCCATTCGCGTCACCAAAAGACGAAACTTGAGCGCAAACAGGCGTGGCCAAAAACGTGGGGTTCTCATCACCGGCCATGATGACCAAAATCTTCTCCTCGTAAACCTTCACAGACCTGTCCCCGGATTCCGACGCCTCGTCCTTCTCCGCTCCGCCGCTCTCAATATCCCTGCTCTCGCCTTCCGATCTCTCCGTCTCCATTTGGCCGGTCAGCCTCCAGTACGAGCAGGCCAGGATCAACAGCGCGAAGGCTATCAGCCCCAGCATCGCCGCCAGTCCTCCGAACAGGTACGGCACCGGCGAGTGCCATGGCGACCTCTGCCCCGCCGCCGCCGCGCTCGGCGCCAACCTGCTCGGCTCTTTCGTTGCGATGGCCATAGTAGTGGTAGAAAAAATGGTTCTCATTTTTTTTTTTTAATAAAAATTTTGTTGTTGAAAAAAAGGTTTGGTGTTTTTTTTCGGAAGAGAGAGGCGAAGAAGAAAGAAGAAGAAGAAGAAGAAAAAATTGATTTTTAGTAATGGGGCTTGGGGAAAGGAAGATGGTGCGAGGGGAATTTATAGCGTGGGAAAGTGAGTGCGTGAGATAAGAGTGAAGTGGCTTTAGCTTTTTTATTTATTTATTTTTTTTATTTTTAAATTTAAATGATAATAATGTAATTAAAAAAACACACGTAAATATAATTAAAGAAAAATTATTGGGGTCACGGACTTGGCCACGTTTTGTTGGTGAGAGAGGACCAAACCGAAATGAGGCTTGAACCCTTAAATCTTCGATCCTATGCATGAAGACGCTGCGTCTAACCGGTGGGCCTGAGGGGCTCAACGTCTTAAAACGAATAATTAAAAGGTGGGGCCTGATTTGGACTGACCAATAGTTTGTCGATACGTGGTCTCTAAGATCTCAGAGCTCTGACATGTTTGGTTGATGGGAGTCAATTTTTTTGTGGCTGTTGTTTGGACCATACATCATGGTAAAGGTACAAACTGTACCCGTAAAAATTTAGGATACTGGTTGTTGAAATTTATATATTGAAGTGGATTAATTTAAAAAAGAAAAAAGAAAAAGAAAAATTGAGTTGAAAATTTTATATTGCAAGTAGCTAATCAATCGGACCGTTGTCATTATTATTATTAGGCTTTTTGTATTGATACATTCTAAATTTATTATAAATTGGTAATTTATATCTTGAATTATTAATTTTGATAATTACACCTTAAACTTATAAATATGTAATAATTTATACCTCGATGATAAACAATATTAATTTTTTAATGAAAATTGATATTTCACTTATATATAGATTGTTAATTAACAAAAATAAAAATAATTATTCACGTCATGAATTAACAACTCATATACAAATCATATATTAATCTTATTGTCAGTGAGGTACAATTTGTTACATATTTATAAATTCAAGGTGCAAATTATCAAAATAAAAATTCAGGATGTAAATTACAATTCTACAATAAATTTAGGATATATCAATGCAAAAAGGCCTAATTATCATTTTGAAACAGAACTATACCTTTTATTTAGGTACAAATGTTTGATGCTTGCTCATCTCATGTTAACTCAGCAATGGGAAGGTAGGAGTCTTTATGTTTAAAATTTAGAAATATTTTCATTTCTATTTAATATGTTAGAGTCAGATTATATTGAAATTAAAAAAAAAAAGAAAAAGAAAGGTACAGATATTTGATAATTTTGTACATCAAAGCTAATGATGGGAATTTAATAATTCAAAAATTTTCTTGAAGTGAATAGAGTTCTCACGTCATCGATAAGAATTGAAATGCCATAATTTCAATTAGACAAAAAACGACCCACACGTTATAAATCTTTAGTATTTTGTAGGACGTCGACGTGCTGCAACTACACGATATGATTTCATTATTAAATTGTTAATAGATTAAAATCAACATTGTAAACAATCGTGACTTCTCATGCTACAGCTAAATATCATTTCCTCAATAATAATAATGGCCGACTCGAGGGCATGGCCTATAGAGATAAAATATATATATATATATATATTTTATAACTATTCACATTAATATTTAATTAATATTAACAAAGAACTTCACTTCGATAATGTGATTGTTTAGTGATGTTATAAGTTATGATCTTTTGCACTGACGAGATTAAAGAGAGATTTGTCTCTCTCATGGATTAGATAGTGATTTCTAGATAAGAATATGGGGTTAAAGGAAATGATTAGCCACAGTATTTTATTACCTTTAATCTTGTGTTTTCAGATATAGTTTTGAACTCTTAGTTTTATTCTGAACATCCACTTACACCGATGCTTTTTTTTTTTTTTTAAATAATTTTTACCCCTTCTACTCTAGAAGGGAATATTTTTGTGCGGGTGACGTATAACATGTTCACCTTGATCATAAAAGGGTCGTAAACTTAAAATTCGAAGAGCCACTTTGCTCTTTTGTGTTGCTTTCATATATATTATATATAGAAGTGAGTGTGTGTGTGTGTATTATGTGTATATACATCAAGCCACACAGTAACAACGCACTCAACTTAAACATAATTGATGCCATCCCAAAAAAAAACTTAAAGATAATAGTGACCGGATGTTATGTGTTCATGGTGAGAGCGACCACAATCATTGAGAAAAGAGATAAAGAAGAATAGCCATTTATGTATGGGCAAAGTGGCAACAAAATGCATGTGGCTCTTTTCTCTTACTTTCACCATTTCCTTACTCATTGATCTGATGGGATTCCCACCTTTTTTTTTTTTTTTTTTTACTTCTCTTGCTAACTAAAAAATAAATGGTTGATGTCATCCCGTTTTCATGATGAAAGGTCCATCAATGAAAGAGAAAGAGAAAGAGAACAATCCAATTCTACTTAAGAATGGATTGGGTTACAAATAAACCGTATTGTAATATGTTGACCGAATAAGACCTTTTATTTTAAGACCGTTGAATAGAGATATATTATAGAAAAATAATAAAAGACATCTTTATTACTATACCAATCTATTAATGTTAATGGATGTCACATTTGAGCGTTTTACTTTTTTCTTCTTGACTAAATTAAGGACCGTTTTGGGGCTATATTGGTATCTAATTTGGAAAATTTTTTTTTTCTTTTATTTAAAACTATTTTTAGTATTTGCATCTCCAAATGTCTACAGTAAATTCAACTTTAAACATCCATGATTTTGTTATTTTAAGTTCGAATGAGGAGATTTTTTTTTTCAAAAAAATTGCATAATAGAATTTCGAGAAAAATAAAACAAGATCCGTATTGATATTTACATTTTTTTTCTCTTCAAAAATTTTTTTTCCCCCTCCAAATGCACATTTTCAAAACTACTTTCCAATTCAAAACACATCTCTGAAACCTCCCCAGGTCCAACTTTTGCTTTCTCAAAATTCACTTTCACAAAGCGTTTTCTAGTTTTCTCATTTTGGCCACAGTAATTCAGTAAAGTTTTTTTACTTGGATCCTGTTCTGAGCATTATCTATGATTTTGGGATTCGATATCTTCCATTAATATTGGAATGCCAAACAAGCCCAGCTACTAAAAGTGACATAAGTCAATGATAGGAGCAAAATTTTCAATATTTAGCAAATTATAAAATAAAAAGAGATAAGGATGACGACTTTGCTGGCATAGTTTTGAGTTTCCGTGTGTATGGCTTCCCTTCGGATAGAAAAAAGATTAAAGTTGCAAAAGTTGTCCCAAAGTATGAACCGAAGAAAATCAGTCGCTGAAGGCCAATATCTTGCAAAACAATTTAAAGACCTCAATAACTATTATTAAAACTTTAATTTTTTTCATTTATTTATTTCATAGAAACGTAACAAAACTGTTATCAACAATTTTTTTTTTTTTAATTTTTATATGTAGTCCTATCATAGAATTATATTTTTTTAATGTTGAAACCTGTTCGTAATTTTGAAAAGGGAAGCAAACAACCAAGAGAAAGGCTTTGCTTGGGAGTAAAGTTGCTTTTTTTTTCCTCCCTCCTTTTTTATAAAGATTTTGAAGTTGCGTTAATTATTAGAAAACTGGTTTCTCACATACTTCAAGAAAAGACCGCAGAATATCAGCAAATTGTTTGCTCTGTTGCTATATCTTGTGCTTGGGATTGATATTTCAGGTCGAGTTACACAAATCATGCATGTTACTATTGCCCCGCCATCGTTTCTTAACCATTAATATTTAATCAGTACCACGTTATCGATTGACCAACAATTTGCACTCATTCAACCAAAAAAAGAAAAAAAAAAAAAAACAATAATTAGTACCCATTTTTTTTTTTCAAGGAAAATGTCTTGTCTGTACTTGATAATCAAAATAATGCAGAACAAATTTGAGGGGGTGTGGTCTGTCTGTTACTACATTCAAATATGAATACGTTCTTCTGATTAATTTTCTGCAACTACACATTCATTTATTTCGTTCACCATTTCAGTTAAAATAAGGGATTCAATTGAGCTAGGTGTTAGTTGTGGACCACACTGGCCGGGGCAGGCACCGGAGAATTTGGCAATTCACCATGCATGTGTATCACAATCGAGTTGAAATAGTCACCAAGAGAACGACGTATAATTTTTAACGTTTCATTGTTTATTTTCAGAAATAATTTTTAAATTTTTGTTCCGTTGGATTGAATGAGTATCAAGGATTGGTTTATCAATATGTTACTGATCAATACCAAAGTTTAAGCTGATAGGAGTTGGGAGAATTGGAAAACTAGGAGTTTTGGTTAGACTGAAATCATCTGTTTAATTTTTGATGTTTCAGATGGCAACTAACCAATCACATGACGTCAAGTAAGATAAAAGGTTTGAAATACTTTTTTTTTTATGTGATTTTTTTGTCGAGTTAAAACCTTCCTTAGTGTTCATTAAATTATAATGTGGTATTTAACAAAAATTGGAAATAAGATAGCTGGTAATTTGTATGTGATTAGGGCTCAAAACCATGTCTCACGTTGTATTATGTTAAACCAGGAAAGGACATCATGATTATCCATATGTTATGTATATGTATATATAAATGTATGTATTTTTTTTTTCTTTTATAAGAAAAGGCTAGCTAGCACATTAGGAGCTCAAGAAAAAGGAGGGACCCGGGAACATTGAAAATAAAAAAAGAACAGTAGAGTGCTTTTTTGGTGAAATTAATTTTTGCCGCATTATCTACTCCAAATATATCATTATCACGCACCACCATCATTCGCAACCCACCAAGCACCCACCACCTTTATGCTTTGCTTGCCACCCTCTTCCCCCTGCAGGCCCCATTGCCTCCGGCATTTGCCCCCTCTGTCACTTGCTCCTCCCCTCTCTCCCTCTCATCTATACATACATATATACATACATATCTATATGCATATGCATTACTTTTTAATAAAGACCGGTGACAAAAATCAATAAATGCACCCGTTTAACATCCTCATCATCTAATCTCACATGAAATTAATCATAAAAATAAAATACAATAAAGTTTGACGAAATAATTTAACAGAACCACTCAAAATAAGAGTGAAAAGACATAAACAGTCATTACACAACCATCTTATAGGATCTATCCGAATAAGTTTAACGAGTCATTAAAATATGTGTTTATATATATGTGTGCATGCGCGTGTGTGTAAATCTAAAATGAGTGTGCATGTTGTAGTACAAGGATCTATCCGAATAAGTTCGATGAGTCATCAAAACCTGTGTTTACATATATGTGCGCGCGTGCGCGCGTATAAGTTTGAAATGAGTGTGCATGTGTTGTAGTACGTCATAAAGCACAAAGGTTGATCAAGGAGGCTACGGTATGAGCCGTGAAGAGACAGCAATCCACGAGTAAGGATCCTCATTCATATCGCACTTGTGGGGTGTAATTTTTTTTTTCTTTGATTAAATTAATTATAATGTGTCCCATTTTTTCCATATCTTCCCATAAATTAATGCATA
>CM046377.1:38358596-38408596 GCA_025413485.1 Ficus microcarpa | reverse complement strand
CAATTTGTTGTTGCGCTAATAATGGTTAACAATTGTTTATCTCTTCCCTAGCCGCGATTCTATGTTAACCTCTTATTATTATTATTATTTTTTTTGTTAGAGCCTTTTTTCAAAAAATTATTTTTTAATTTGCTTTTTATTTACTTTAATTGAAATTGTGAAGTAATCTCAACGTATTTTTAAATCATCTGATAATGTTTGTCATTCTTGACTTGGCAAGTGATCTTTGGTTTATCTTAGGGATGACAATAATCTTCATGGAACAGGATTCAACAGGGCTTTGACCCAAATTGACTGGGGATGGGAGACAATATTCAAGGACGATGACAAAGGCTTTTTGTTGAATTGAAAGCGGGACCTGGGACAGGGGAAGTATACCCACCCCACCTCCGCCCCAATATACTAATATAGATATAGTATGTACCATTTATTCTTTATTTTATTTGTCTAAAATTTAAAAAAAAAAAAAGTTTGTCTAAAATTAAAAAAAAAAAAAGTTATGTAATTTTTAAAATGCATAAATATATTAACGGGACGAGTATGGGTAGAACTTTCCCAACGGGGAATTCCCTCCTCTGGTTCCGCCTCTTTTTTGGCGGGGATAGGGACGAGAAGAAATAGTTTTAAGGGTTGGAGATGGGGATGGGGAAGCAATTCCCACCTCCGTTCCACCGTTGCCATCTCTAGTTTGTCTTTTGTCTTTGTCCTTTTTTTTCCCCTCCTTGTAATTGGCTGATCGGATAGAGAATGCGCATATACAGTACAACTTCGCTATAGAGCTCCTTAACTCTCATGACTTGCAAAAAGGAAAAAGGGAAAAGGAAAGAGACGATCATCAGATTACTCAACTCTCTTTCTTTTGGGCTTTAAATCAACATCATAATGAGATCTAAAACACTATTTCTTTATTGACTTCCGAAAGATCTAAAGCACACGTCTACTCTGATCCACTCAAGTCATAGTTTTTGCAGATAATTTGTAACTGGTTAATTAACATTTTTTCTGAATTTTATCAACCCAATACGACCATTTTTTTGTTGGTAATTTGAAAGAAAACCTCTTATATTTGAATCTGAAACCTAAAATTCCGAACCGTTCCTTCCTTCCCACTGTGCCATCGGGCAGCATATATTGACATATTTGTCCATAGATATCATATCTCTACCTTTTTCAGTTGTAACGGTTTAATACATAAATTATTAGATTTGAGAATAAATTTATTAATGAAGCCACTTCTGCGTATTAAACAAAAAATTTTCTAAAGGAAGAAAAGAAAATGATGCTCTCTCTTTCTACACACACACACGCGCACATATATCTATATATATATTTGTCTTTTTGGTACTCGGTTTCGATTCTCTAGTTTGCTTTATCGCGTCAATACATAGATTCTCTATCTGTTCACTCAAAGGCACTTGGGAGTTGAAATTTTGGTTCTTCATATTATATTTGTGCGTGTATGTATATATATATATATATATATATATTGTCACTTTTCCTCACGCACAAACTAAAACATATATTTGGATCCCCACCTTTCCTTCACACAAATCCAATCTGATATGAATTGGATTGATCCCACTTTTGTACTTAATTAACCTAAAATACTCTTTGTTTATTAAGCATTAATGATAGTGCTCTTTAATCATTTAGTGATATATATATATATAATATGGATCACTAACCTTAGAGGTACACTATATATATATATATACCGAAATTAGTATAATGAGTGGAATTTCAAAACTTCAAAACTAATTTCCAATTCTAAAATTTCTTTGTTCTTTTGGGTTTTTTTTTTCTTTGTGCATACTCACGAAAGAGTGCAAGAATCCCTATCCAATTGCTTGTATAAACAAAATATGCTAATTAAGTTAAACCAAAAGAGAGAGAGAGAGAGAGAGAGAGAGAAGAAAAAGGACATAGTATATAAATGTCAACATCAATGCCTATTAATTAACTAATTTGACATCACAAAGGATGTAGTTATACAAAGAGGTAATGTTGACACACTACAAAAATTTGGTAGCTGAAGATTGTGCGGTTCTGCTACCAAAATTTGATCGAGGAAACATCTCTTTTGCTATCAAATTTATTTGGTCGCGGAAGATTTGGTCGCAGAAAGTTCAAATTCTTTTAATATATGAACTTGTATCATGATTATCTTAATGGTGCTTTGGCATGGGCTACTAAATAAGCTTTAGCTTTGCACTCCAAAAAAGGAAAAGTTATAGTTCTAATAATTCTTCATGATGGTTTGAAAAGAAGAGAATAATATCCTCTCCATTTATCATCTAGTTGGATATTTATATCTATATATGATGGGAAATATTATCCACATATATGTCACATATAGTACTAGTACATAAAATAAGGCAGAAAAAAGGGGGGGTGGGTTATGGTTATAGGAGTGCATAGGGCACTTGGTAGGGGCCAATAATCTACCTAAAATATTAATTAAAAAGTTAAAAAATGGCGTCCAAATTAATATAATCAAACAACGACAAACCATAAGAAAGATTAGTGTTGGAATCTTTCGCCACAACATAAAGAACATGAGAAAGAGGCGCACCATGTTCCTTCCCCTCCACTTGAGTGGATTTGTGACGTTAGAGAACCTTGTTTCATTACATTATATTCTTTTTTTAAGATAAGGGAGCTGCCACTATTAAAACGTAAATCGTAGCTGCCAAATTAGTACAGATGTACTTTTAGGTGAATTTACCTTCGAGAAATTTAGGGTAAGGAATTCAAACACTTCATTTTCTGATACAATCAGGTGTAAAATTAACTTTAACCTATGCATATATAAACAAATTTAATTACACTATTAATTAAGATAGTTTATCAATTCATCTCACAAGCTTAACCTATTAGAAAATAGGTCAATAGCATATAGTTTTTATATTTCAACACTTGTAGTGATTAAAAAGTTCAACACAAATATTTGAGAAGAAACCCAAAAATATATTAAAGGTCTAATGCGTGATGACAATGTTAAAAGAGATAAATACTACAATTATAGGAGTTTGAACTCAGTATCTCTCACTCTGATGCCATGTTAGTTTATATCCATTTCAAAAGCTTAAACTGTTTAAAAGTGGGCTAACAATAGTTTTTATATTTCAACATTAGTACTCCGTAAAATTCATCAACGAAAATTAAATTTCTACTGCTACATGTGGGGGTATCCATATTATCAAAAGATAGTGAGAATCCCCTTTGGTAAGAATATGTGTTACAATTAACTGAACCGAATAATCCGCAATAAAAGGGTTTGTTATAGTTGAGTTTGTTGTTTAAGATTCAAATATTGAGGGATGCTTTTGAGAGTCTTGGACAAGAATTTTTGTTCTTACTAGTTTAGTATTCAATTGAGCATGTTTAAATTATGTCTATCCATATCTTAAGTCCTAAACATTTAGTGATCAAGATTATGCATGCCCTCTTTATCAAATAGCAGAAACTGTTGATAAGATCTTTACTGGTTAAGTGAACCTATTATATCATATCTGATATCCATCAATATACGTGTATATATATATGTATGTATATATCCTTGTAAATTTATTTGTGTTATTATTATTATTATTATTTTTTTTGGATATTGAACTTCTAACACAGTTGGTTCAACAACCTAGAGCTATGATTTTAATGGAGAGGAATCGCACATCTCAACGATCGATTCTTTTCACGCAAGCAATATATTTATTCGAAGAATCACACATTGCTTTCAATACGAGATTTGGTCCCTTATAAGAAATCGTTTTCTCATGTGTGTGTGTGTGTGTGTGTGTGTACATACACAAGCAATCTAATTCGCCAATCGAATGTTTGTGTCTTGCCTTTTTACCTCAGCCTAGTGTTACATCGCTTTCACTTTCAGAACAAAATCCTTAATTCTCCAAGCTTACATTCCAACGTATCTAACCCTCCTATATTGCAATTCTTTACTTTATACACACACACACACACACACACACACACACACATATATATATACATTTGGCTGTTCGAATTTCAACTAGTCACTTTGGCAACCACGTTTAACTCAATATATCATGTGTTAAGTTGGCGTTTGGCCTCTGAAGATGATCAGAACACTACTTAATAAACAAAAAAAAAAAAAAAGTCAACAACATCCAATATGAAACCCACCACTGCGCACTAAGTTCCCCCCATATATATATATATATATATATATTCTGTTTGGAAGCTATTCTTAGTAGAGTGTCGTCTAATCATCGCAATGCAAGTTTGCAAGACATTTTAAATAAACGAGTATCAAAAAGGAGAGAGACGAAATTCCACTGTTGTGGATTCATATTCATATTTTACCGATTCTCTCTCAAGATTTGGATTAGACGTATGCAACTTGGTTTTTATTGCTGAAATTATTCATTTTTTGTTACTACCAAATTATGTGATATCATTTCTGTCCCGTCCCCTCAAAAAATGAAGAAATTATGCATGAAAAGCAAGTTGGATAATTTTGGCTTAAATAATAATTAAGCATATCCTGAGATTTTATCCTTTTTCTATAATGGTGCAAAAGATTTCAATCAACACGGCCATTTGCACGTATAGATATTAAGCCTCTATTTGGTATTTAAGTTTAACTCCAACTGAATTATATCTTTTCATATTAATTTTTGTCTTTTTTCTAAAAAATCAACAACATTTATAACTAATTTTAAAAAAATTAATCAATTTCAATTTATCGATTAGACGTATGCAAAAAGGAGAGAGACGAAATTCCACTGTTGTGGATTCATATTCATATTTTACCGATTCTCTCTCAAGATTTGGATTAGACGTATGCAACTTGGTTTTTATTGCTGAAATTATTCATTTTTTGTTACTACCAAATTATGTGATATCATTTCTGTCCCGTCCCCTCAAAAAATGAAGAAATTATGCATGAAAAGCAAGTTGGATAATTTTGGCTTAAATAATAATTAAGCATATCCTGAGATTTTATCCTTTTTCTATAATGGTGCAAAAGATTTCAATCAACACGGCCAGTTGCACGTATAGATATTAAGCCTCTATTTGGTATTTAAGTTTAACTCCAACTGAATTATATCTTTTCATATTAATTTTTGTCTTTTTTCTAAAAAATCAACAACATTTATAACTAATTTTAAAAAAATTAATCAATTTCAATTTAAAAATTTCAACTCCAATTAACTTATCAAATGAAGGCGACGACCTATAAAAATAATCAGTGGGATAAGCTACTTTACTGATTGTGTGTGTATATACATACACACACTTGTATATCTGTGAGATTTTGTGCATCCGTGATGTAATCTTCTTTGTTCTTTGAAAATGATATGAGCATATCTATTATTACACAAAGATTACGAAGAGATATATATACTGCATGTATATATCTAAAGAGGGAACAAACAACATAAAGTGTGAGGCGTAAATCGGAATTCTAAATATTAATTTCTTTTTTTAAAAAAATACAAGTGAGCTGTGGAGCCATAATATGGACCGCATTAGAAGGGCCCACTTGTAACCCGCCTTTTCGGCTCGTGGATTGGTCCGGCCGGCATAGACCATCCCAACCCTAACACCCCTGGGCACTGTGGGGCCCATGCTGATGTTTCCGCATGTACACTTTTTATGGTTTTATTTATTTGCTTATTTATTTCAAGATAAAATATGAGAGAAAGAAGTAAATGACAGGCTTTTAAAAGATAAATTACAACAAACAAGTTATTTTTTAAAAATAATATAACTTAAGTAGCTTATTTTAAAAAATGTTTGAGGTATATATCATTTATGGTAAATTGTTTGTTTACGAATTTTGAAGATAATTTTATTTTAAATATGCTTTGTAAATAATTATCACATATATATTTACTGCATATATTCTTTTTTCACATTAATATTTTTAAGATAATTTTATCGTGAATATACTTCGTAAATACATTATTTACCTTACCTATATGTTATTTATCATCACCCAAAAAGTTTTCTGTTGTTTATATTTATTACTCGAGGTTTTTGGCCTAATTTCCTCCTTTGCCCTTTCTAAAATTTTAAAAATAAGTAGACCTACAACAACGACTGGTGATCGTCGGTAGCCAGTGTTGACTTCAGTCATTAAACAGTATTATAGTAGATTGTTGGTGGTAATCTACCAGATAACCTTTTTGGCTGTCCATGGATGATTTATGAAAAGACATGTTGACCTTTGATTTATATGATAAGAGGTCAAAAATTCAAAAGTCACCACATAACAGGTAATATTTCTGAGATGTGCTATTTAAGTGGCAATCCCCCCGTCCCAAAAGAAGAAAAAATTACACAAACAATCATATTTTTTTTAATATATTGACCAACGTGATAAAAATTCCCGTTTTTTAACTAATTAACATAAAATTTTATTTTATTTTGTGTCATTTTGATTAGTGTCAAACTTTATATCATATTAGTGTAATGATCTTTAAAGTTGTGTTAGGCAAGAACTCTTCGGATTGAGTTTAAATGTCCCCTTATTTGTATCCTCATTCATATTTCTCCAATTATAATATAATACGTATGTAACTTATAAAATATTTAAATTGATTTATTATGATATTATAATTAAATATACATATTTAATTTACATGTCATGATACTATTGGAGGAGCATGAAGGAGACATGAATAAGGGATACAGGAATTAGATCTGAACTTTCTCCTCCTCAAAATCACCAGTTTTGAAAGGGATCCAACTTCTATGTTCCCTTATTCTCGTCCTTTTAATAATAATATCATGACATGCCAATTAAAGATATATATATAAAAGAGATGATAAGGCCTTTTTAAAAGTGGGCTCAATATAAGTTATTGTAAATGGACTGGGCCAATTTGGGCCCCCACTAAATTCCTTACCTACTAGATTAGCAAAGGAAACTTTTGGTCGTCTCGGGAATCTCGTGGACGCGCTATCGGGACTCAAGAGGCAGTCGCAGGTCCCACATGTGTCCCACAGGGAAACCAAAACGACGTCGTTTCTGGAGATAAACACTCCTCTTTTTCATATTTTTCTTTTTGGCAAAGTTTGATCACTAGGCTTACACACAGCCACGTGTAATCCAAACCTGGCACAAGCATTACTCGCCACGTGTCCTCTTCTCTCTCGAACCTCTCCTCCAGTCACTCTTGAGAGAGAAACAGCTACACCTTCTAAGTTCCCGACTTACCCTCCGTTCTCTGAACCGCTCTTCGCGCGAGGAGGAATTGAAGTCCTCAGAATAATTGGAGGAAGAAACGCAGAAACCCTAGAATTGCAGCAGAGAAAAT
The DNA here is from genome assembly GCA_025413485.1 of Ficus microcarpa. NCBI lineage: Eukaryota > Viridiplantae > Streptophyta > Magnoliopsida > Rosales > Moraceae > Ficus > Ficus microcarpa. Next base: position 38,401,295 of record CM046377.1, on the reverse strand, counting down.
TTCGAGAATGAGGACACTCGTTTCCCGTTTGATCCATTCAAGATCATCGCTCTCCAGGCTCTAGTCAGCTCTCTCTCTTGTTTCCTCGTTAATTTCTTAATTTTCTGGAACCACTTCTGACTTTTATATGCATTTGTAATTTTGCGCTTAGATTATGATCATGTTTGTTGTCGGTGTCTTTGTTTTAAGATGTAACGTGATGTTGTGTTTGGCTGCCGGGAAAGTGTGGCAAAGGATGGGAAAAATAAGGACCCGTAAAATTGTCTTTAGATAAACAAATAGTTATTTGAGTACTTTGTTTCCCTTTTTTTTTTTCCTGCTTTACTTTTCGGGCGCAAATGTCAGCACTGTTCGTGAATTATTGTGTTATTATTAGTTTTAATGGCTTCTTTTTCGTTTATGAATTTGCGTTAGAAAACAAATAGGTGAAAAAATGTGGTTTTCTTTTACTTAAATTGAATGACATATGATTTGTTATGTTTGAGGAATAGGCTTAGTACTCTTAATGACTAGTCATTTTGGGAGAAAAATGGTGTTAAGGAAAATATACATACATATATAGACGCACACACACACACACACACACACACATATATATACACATAGATGCATCCGGGATTTTCGTAGTTATTCAAGAGTTTTCTCAGGATAATTTTAGTTAGTTAAGCTGGTTGTGGTGTATGTTATATCAATGTTTAGTTAATCAATAAGTTTGCAAACTCAGTTGTCCTTGCATCAAATGAATTTGTAGTCCATTTTTCTTACATTGGGATTATTCTTGCCATCTAGTTCAATGGCCGTGTCAAAAAACGGAAGATATTTGTCAACAGACTCGAGTAATAAGGTTGACGAAACCGTAAAAGTCGAGGAAGCAGAGACTGTCAATGTCCCTCCTCCTCCTACAGAGAAGGTATTTTGTTTTTAGAGTATATCCTTACCTACTGAATGGGCAATTCACCCTTTAGGGCCGCTTGAATTAATTAATTAATTAGTTATTTGTTTCAGTTACTTGTGTTGGGTGGAAATGGGTTTGTTGGCTCACATGTCTGTAAAGAAGCTGTTGACCGTGGTTTGACTGTTGCAAGCCTGAGCAGGTTTAACTCTTTACCATGCTCATCAAGCTTTTCTTTTGCATCTTGAAATGCGGTTTTGTTCAATTTTTAGCCTGTATAACATCAGACTTTATTGATCATAATTTTCCAACAAAATTGTAGGAATTGGAAAGAAAAAAAAAAAAAAAAGTAAAATCAAAAGGCTTTTTTGAGAGAAGAACGTTAAAACAAAAGATGGAATATGAACAATTACTTAAACAGAATAGATTCTGATCGCTATAATCTGGCTTCAAAGTTCGGTGTATGCGCCTGTGTTGATTTTGAATTGTATAAGATATAGATGTTGAGAGCGTGAAACAATGAAGATGCTATATGAATTAATACCACAATATGTTGGTCCTGTCAACATTTGCTGACGGTGTTGTCTAAAATCTATATACTACTCTGGATCCTCTGAATGTTTTTCTTAACCAACAAAGGTCACAGATTGGACTAATGTATGGCCCCTAAATATTACCTGTAAGTGCTACCGTGGATATGCCTGTTTTGGTTTGTTTCCAAAGTTTAGTGATTTCATTGCATGACTACTTCTGCTCATTCAGTGTTCCATGTCTGTAACATCTTGTTTTGATGATTTACACCTCCTTACACTTCCCCTCCCTTCTTAGATCTGGTCGATCATCCATCCAGGATTCATGGGCCAACCACGTGATTTGGCACCAAGGTTCGTTTTCCTGCATTATAAGTTACGTTCAGGATATTCGTTTGGAATAATATGATGGCTCTCAACCAAATTTCAATCTGCAGGAAACCTTCTATCACCTGGTTCATGGGAGGATGCTCTGATTGGGGTCACTTCTGTGGTATCGAATCCTTTTAACTCATTTTCAGTGTACTTTAATCGCCAACAAATATAGAAGAAGAAATAACTCTCTTACACAGACACACAAGCACAATGGTGAACCTATTTGGTTTGTCTGCCGCACTGTTGTTGATTACTTAGTTCGGATGACAATATGAGAGTCTCATTGTATGGTGACACTAGCAGTGCATGTTCATTCTTTTTTGTTATTTATTATGTGGCAAAATGGATTTTGTCTTGGTAGTTTTGCAAATTGCAACAATTGACATTGCAATTTCTCATGCAGCAAGAGAGGGGAAAAAATTCTTACTAAAATACCTGTTTTCTAAATCAAATTATTAACTCCTCCATAAGAAACAAATCAAGTTATTAACTAAAATTGGGAGTACATTTCTTATCTAAATGATGTGTTCTTTACCTTCCCCCCATTTGCGTAGCCCTTCTTCATGGATGAGATTTGTCTACATTCTAATTAAGCTTTCTTTTATAGATCTCTTGTGTCGGTGGTTTTGGTTCCAATTCGTACATGTATAAGATAAATGGGACCTCAAATATCAATGCAATTAGAGCTGCTTCAGAAAAAGGTGTAAACCCCTACCAATGTCTTAGTTGTACTTATTATGGTTTGGTAATTCCGTTTCTCTCTTGTGAAATTTGGCTTTCAATCCTGCAGGTGTGAAAAGATTTGTCTACATTTCTGCTGCTGACTTTGGTGTGGCAAATTATTTGTTGCAAGGCTATTATGAGGGAAAGGTACTATCTTAATCACTTCACTTATGTTCAAGTTTTCTTTATAAGTGTATTGGAACATATTGCCCTTATTCTATTTTCATGCATTCACGTAAGCGGCTTCATTATTAGTGGTCTTCCTCTTTCTGAAGAATAATAGCCTCATCAGTTGAGTCGGTTCATGTTCTTAATGTACTAGTGATTAAATATAGTTGTCATACATGACTTCAATGATGGCAATGCATACAATTCGGTGGTCAATTTGTTACATGGACTGGAAAATAATTCATCTGGGGTGTAGTTTTATCTTACACAACGTTCTATATGCATCTTTTTTCTAATGCAGAGAGCCGCTGAAGCAGAGCTACTAATCAAATTCCCATACGGAGGTGAGGTTTCTCATTTTCTCCCTATAACTGCTGTTACATCTTCTAGTATTTTATTATACCCAGTCGGCAAAAACAGTGAGAAAGCGACCTGTCTTAAACTTGAATAATCCAATAAACGAGTGAACCTCTCTCTCTCTCTCTCTCTCTCTTTTTTAAATGGAATTGTGTTTAGAGGGGACTGTGGTAGTTGTCTTAAATTTTCCAGTTTCAGATATCTTCTCGGGTGGGAGGTGAAGGCCATGTGATATTTGGTTTATGATATGATAATTATTAATTATAGAGCAGCAGTTGAATTTTACTTACGTACCCTTTATCAGGAGTGGTTCTGAGGCCTGGATTCATTTATGGAACTCGCCGTGTTGGAAGCATGAAGTTACCTCTAGGTGTTATTGGCTCTCCACTTGAGACGGTTAGTTGCTGATTCTTCCTTAATATATGTTCTTTTTTCTGGCACGTATGTTCCCCATCTATCTTACGAAGGCTAAGATGAAAATACATGACCAGTACGATACATAGAACATCTGGATTATCTATAGATTTAGCAAACAGGCACACCTTCTACAAGCTAGTAAATAATATGAATGAAAGTTTTTACATTCTGCACTGTGTTCTATGATCTTCGTGTTGTGCTTAAGCCACAGGAAGAATGCTACTTGTGTCTGACCTCTCTAGTTTGCCATCTTGTTTTTTTTTTTTTTTTTCACCCGTTATTAACCTATGTATTAAGTGAAAAGTTAATTTGGCTTAAGCTTCTCAAGCTGTAAAATTAGCTTGCATGATTGTGTCAACATGGCTGCAGATTCTCCAACACGCAAAACCACTTAGCCAAGTGCCACTGGTGGGGCCCCTGTTCATTCCTCCTGTAAGCGTCACTTCGGTTGCTAAGGTTGCTCTTAGAGGTGCTACTGATCCTGTCTTCCCTCCCGGAATTGTAGATGTCTACGGAATACAACGTTATGGCCAGAAGAAGTTTTAAGCCCTACAGTTTCTCCTTTCGTTTTCAGTTTACCAATGCTACAGACTTTGATAAAAGAAGAAGATAAGAAAAAAAGGCGTGAAATGAGAATCTTTCATGCCCGTTACTTGTGAATCAGAGATGATGTCTGGGAGTGCCGTTGAGTCAATAATGTGCGCCAAGTTACGGCTATTTTTTTGTTTGATTAATGAGCAATTTAGTAAATGTGACAAAGTTCCCCACCCCCCCCTCCCCCGTTTTTTTTTTTTTGCCCTTGAAATTTCAAGTGCTTATATAGATTCTTGTATTTCGATTAAAGACACGGGAGATTTTGATCACAGATTAAACAATACGTATGGATACATATACGATGTTGGGATATCATGACTTAATTTCTTTGTTTTGTATCATCATTTCCCTTTTGAAGGGACCTCTATTGCTATATTTGTGAGCTTCGCCAAAGAAATGTTGCAAGAAACCAAGTGAAACATGGCGCAAAGAGAGAATGCCACTTCTGGAAATTGTCGTGGGACATTGGTTTTTTTAAAAGAAAAATGCTGTTGCTATTGTAGTTGTTAAATATTGCAATGGCCAGGCTTATTAATTATACGACCAACACGTTTGTCACTATTTAAATGTAGTTCTGTAAAGTAAAAGTAAATAAATAAATAATTCAGTCATAATGCTTGCATTTCCAAATTTTCTGAGTAACGGCAAAAAGATAAAAGCAATGATAATTCTATGGTAGGGGAAAAAAAAAAAAACACAAAGAAGCTCGTATTGTAAATTTGGAATGGTTCTACCAAGATCAACATTTGAAAACACACATTACATTTAAACATACCTTTAACATCGAAAGCCCCTAAAAACAAACAAAAAGAACAAAAATCATTTAGTTTCTTTAAGAAACAAAACGAAAGGAAAGTTAATTCCATAAAAGTCCTCTCGCTCAGCATTTTGGTCTGAGAGCAACAAAATTGCAGGGAAAATGAGAAGCAATAACCCTATAAGCTTTGAGGACATAGGCAGCAAATCGGTCCATACTCAAAACATATCAACATTTCAAGCCAAGATAACACGCACACCCACCATTTGGACACTCAATCTTGTGCATCAATACTTTAAAGACTCGATAAATTCCAAGACAAAGGTTTCCATAACAAGCCATTCCATGATTTAAGGACACAAAATATGCAATATAAAGAAAAAAAAAGTACCCACATTTTAGTCCAGGAACAAATATTTATGATGAGAAAGGCACAGGCAAGCACTAAACAAAAGGAAGAAGAAATGTACGTCAAAAACGTCTGATATGAAAAGCAACCACAGTAAACTTATTATAATCTCGCCAGTCAAAATGAAAGGTAAATTTTGATATGAAAATAACAACCACACTAAACTGGTCCACTTGTACCTTCATCCAGTAGTGCCTCAAGCCACTAATACGGACGAATAAATTCTACGGGAAACTATTGGAGCTTCTAGAGATTTTCAGGTTTACAACTAGTTCAAGACCTAAACTAATTACATAGCTCCTTCCCTTCCAACATTTCTTCCTGACTTACCATGTTTAACGCCTTTTGCTGTGCCTCTTGCTCTTTTTCCTGCTGCTCCGATCGTCGGAATCAGAATCTGATGCTGAGTCGGAATCAGAAGAATCAGATGATGAGTTGTGCCTCCGACGCCTCCCTCTACTTTTCTTCTTTTTCTTCCTCCGCCGCCTCCTCTCCTCCTCCGAGTCAGACGATGAACTATAATCCGAACTACTCTCCTCTGAAGAATAATCAGAACCTCTAGCAGATGACGACCCACTATCAGTCTCGAAAACTGACGCCTCACTATCACTGCCAGAATCAGAATCTGACCGGTGCTTCCTTTTGCTTTTCTTAGACTGCCTTTTGCTTTTCTCCTCCTCCTCCTCCTCCTTAACATCTGGATTATCCAAATCATAGGAGACTGATACCTTCGTCTTCAATTTTGGGTTCTTCAGCTGCTGAGTCCGAGAGGGCCGCGAGATATAAACCCGCTCATTCTTGCACTCATAAGTCCAATGCCCAGGCTGAAAACACTTCTGGCATTGCGAAGCAGCTCCGCCAACGGCAGACATATTCGCCTTAATGTCTTTCCGCTCACCCAATCTAACAGCCTTTTCAGTGCTCATCAAGTACATCTGTCTCTTTGCTTCTCGTTTCTCCTGCCATCTGCTAGGCCCTTCCTCTTTCTGTCCATAAGCATTAACATTTCTAGCCGCAGCTGCAGCTGCTCGCTCCGCCTGAGCTCGACTAAGACCCTTTGCTGCACTCAAGGCCGCAGCCTTAATTCTTTCAGCTGCGGCCTGAGCTTTCTCTTCTTTCTTACTCGACATGTTTTAGATCACAGCTCTGAAACAAAAACATGCAAAATCAAACAATAAGAAACGCAACTTCAACTCCCCAGTCAACATCAGTTAAAACCCGAATTCATCAATTAGTCACTCACTATTGTCATCTTCCAATCCTCATCATATCTGAGAACGTCAATAACACTAACAGCACAAAATTTTCCAACTAAAAGTCGTGATATCAAAATAACGGAAGGAATCAAATAGCCCAAAATCTTAACTAACCAGAAAACAAACAACACGAACAAGTAAAAAGTAAAAAACAAATGTGGTAGCATACATAACCTACCAGTAATTCCACACCTAACTCCACTATAAGGGAGTTCGGATCCCTCGACTCCCGAGTTTTAAAAAAAAAAAAGTAGAAAGAAAAGTGGCGCTTGAAAATCCACAAATCGTGACCAAAGATCGGCATTTGCCCTAAAAATTTATTCCCAATTGTCAGAGCCGGCTTAAGGTTAAAACCATCTAAAAAATTAATCCGATTGATTAGGCATCAGCTTGATTCTTTAATCTTTGAAGAACTCCTATTTCATATTTAAGAAAAATCCCAGAAAAACACGAACCAATATTCATGTTTTAGTAATTGAGAATTAGTAAAATTAAATACATTTAACAAAAACCAAAATCCAACTCCGATTTTTAGGATCGAAAATTAGCTCACGCAAATCAATTATTTGAAAGATATTCCATCTGTTTTCAGAATTAACAAGAAATCATGAAGGAAAACTCAATATGCCCATTTCTAACTACTAATGATTTCGGGAGTTTAGGGTTTTTTTTTTATTTTCATTTTTTTTTATTTCGGCATAAAATCAGAACGAAAAAAGAGATTTCATCACACTTAGAATTGAAATCAAGTAGGAAACACCAATTGGATAGGGAAATTTAAGATTAAAGCATTCAAGAGAGAAAACCCTACCTCAAAATTTTTAAGATCTCTAAAATTTCTCCTCGCTCCGAAAAGTTTCGATGCAGAATTGGCCTTCTACTCAGTGGAAATCTCGGTGTCGAAGCCACGGAAAGAAAGCTTGAGTTGTGCTTCCGTGGAGAGAGAGAGAGAGAGATAGAGAGAAAGAGCGAGAGAAGAACAAGAATGGGGGGAAAACGAAGGAGAGAGAGAGGAAAAAGGGCAGGAAGAATTTTAATTTTTTGTCGTTATTTGATGAGATTCAAAATATATAGTCCTTACTTATCATACTTTATACATACAGATATACATTTGTAATAAACCTTGAAATTCAACCTCTGAAATTACATACACGGCCATGTGACGTCGAGTTTTTTTTTTTTGGGTAAAAAATAAACTTATTAAGAACCCCAAAGGTAAGGGACTAAGCCCATAGCATATGAAGGATTAAGCCCATAAAAATAACAATTGAAAATAACAACGGGAAAAGACAATATCGGAGAGTTATTGAATGGTTAGGAAACCTTCCGATGGTATAACGATCACCAAGAATTAATTGGATATAATATAGATTATCAGCCTACTCAAGGTATACCGAAGCACACTTATATCCCAACAACGGAATAAAGAGGTGTTTGAAAAACCATTTCAAATTAAAATTTTTATTTCAGTTTTTATTTTTTTCTCAAAAGTTTTTTTATCTTTTTAAAAAAATCAACAAAAATCACTATTAAAACTTAAAGTTTCCAACTCAAACTCATTCACCAAACGGACCCTAAAACTCCTACAAGGGGTGAAGTGGAATCAAGCTCCGTTCATCAAACCAAACCTAGCCATCCAATAGCCTTCCATCGATTGCCAAGATCCAGAAGAGTATATCAAAACAAATGAGGAACCGGTGGGGAGACCATCGCCTTTTATTACAAACACAAACCAAAGAAAACAAAAACAACAAAAACAAAACACAGTGGAAATCCAGAAAAACAACCAAAGGAAATCAAGCCCATCAACTTCGGAGATGTACAAACTCCCTTTGTTTTATATTCTTAAAAAAAAAAAAAAAAAAAAACTCTTTTGTGTTTGGCTCAAGTAAAAATAACAGTTTGCACAACACCTGAATATATAGTTTGCACAATTCATCAAATTTTAGATGAATTTCTAAACATGACGTGTGTGTGATAGTAAAAAAGAAAATATTATTATTATGACTTAAATTTAAAACTATTAAGTGTAGTTGTCTAAAGATTTTAGTTTGGATGGGTCATTATTAATTGATTTATGACTCTATTTAATTTTAAGAGAAACTATTATTTTAGATTAAATTTTTAATAATTGATTTATGAATTGAATAATACATGTCACATCTATAAATTTTGAAATAAACATTTATAAATCAGTCTATTAAAAAATTAATCAAATTATTAAAAAGTAACTTCGGATAATTCAAAGAGCAGTTTCACATTTTCTCTTTAAAAAAAAAAAAAAAAACTTATTTAAGATATTCTGCTAAATTAGTGGTATTTCTTTCCCTCTTGCACGAGAGACAAACTTTGGCTCCAAAAGCTCTAGTAAAGTTTGGCTCTTGATATTAAATGGAATGCCATGCATCACACTTGGAGTTCTCTCTCTCTCTCTTTTGACTAAATCATCACACCTTGAGTTTGTTGATGATCAGATTCTGCTTCTACCGACTCCGAAACTCGCCAAAGCCTCCCTACCACCCCGAGTCCGACTGGGGACTCACGGCGGCGCGTGGGTCTCGCGTCCCAACCTCCATTGTCGCCGGTTAGTTCTCACAACCACCTCCACAGGAAAATTATCGGTGTTATTATTATTGTTATTTTATACTACTTTTAGAAATTTTCCTTCTTTCTTTCTTTCTTTCTTTAAACTATTTGGAGTTTGAATTTTATTTATTTATTCATTTTAAAATAAGAGTTGTGTTTGACTGTGCGAATTAGTTCGCTTGAGTTTGAAAGTTCGCATTTTTAATGAAAGCTAATTTGTGTGTTTGTATGTATATACATAATTGTATTTGGCACTGCAATTTTGACCAATAAGTCAGAAGGGAGAATTCTAACATGATCGCGTGAGAAGAATTGCAGAACGAATTTGTAGAAACTAGGTTTTCTTCGCTTAATTGTATCATAAGTTTTTCTTTTATCTCTCCTTTTATTTTATTTTATTTTATTTTTTTCCTTCCTCTTCCTCAGAGGAATATGTTTGGTTCTAGATCATGTCGAGTCTTCTCTTGATAATTTTAGTTACTTAATCTGGTTGTGGTGTCTATGAAATTAAGCAATCAAATTTACTCAACTCACTGTCTCACTTGGTCTTGAATATCAAGTTAATTTGTTTTCCAGATTATTCATGTCATATAGTTCAATGGCTGTGTCGAGCAGCGGAAGTTGTTTGTCAACGGACTCTAGTAAGGTTGACGAACGCCGTGACGGTGAGGAAGCAGAGACTCTTAAGGTCCCTCCTCCTGCTACAGAGAAGGTATTTTGTTTTGATTTCAGGGAATATACCTTACCGCGAAATGGAAATTCATCCTTTAGGGCCTCTTGAACCTCTTTGTCCATTTCGATGTTTCGTTTTGTTTCAGTTACTTGTGCTGGGTGGAAATGGATTTATTGGCTCACATGTTTGTAAAGAAGCTGTAGACCGCGGTTTGTCTGTTGCAAGCCTCAGCAGGTTTTGATTCTTCTTTTCTTTTGCTTCTTGATATGTGGTTGTTATCTCAGCGGACGCTGTTAGTCTATTGAAACGACATGACCTTCGTGGAGTGGCCAATTTTAGTTTCTATAACAATGATGGCTGTATTTATCCGATGCCAACAAAATAATGATAAAATAAAAATAAAATAAAAACAAAGGCTTTTATGAGAGAGGATCTTCAAGAGAAAAGATGATGGGTTATAAATAGTTACTTTTGTAGGATGGATTCGGATCACTATATTTGGGCTTCAATATTCAACGTAGACAGTTATAAATAAATTTACCTATGGTGAATGATATATGTTATACTGATGTTGAGAGCGTGAAATTATGAAGATGACATATGAAGAAATACCGTAATATGTTTGCTTGCTTTAATGGTTTCTGGTCATCATTTGTTGATTGTCCTACTCCTTTGCAAAAATTATGAATCTACTCAAGATCCTATGAAATTTTTTCATAACCAACAAAGATCATGAATTGGACTAACCGAATCACCCCTCTTAGAGTATCTGCAAATCGGATCATTAAAATCGAATATCTTAATAACCAATATCCGTAGCTGTCACATAAGCCTACAAGTCCTGTGGATGCCTCTTTGGTTTTCTAACTAATATCAAGGTCTGAGTGATTTCATTGAGTAACAGCTTATTCTCCTGTTTAATGTTGTTGACCTTCTTACATTTTTTTCTCCCCTTTTAGATCTGGCCGATCATCAATACAGGATTCATGGGCTAGTAAAGTGACTTGGCATCAAGGTTTGTTTTCCTGTTTTGTATGTTCTATTCGGGATGTTGGTTTGGAATCTTGTGATGGCTCTCAAAGTTATTTCAATCAGCAGGAGACCTTCTATCACCTGGTTCCTGGGAGGATGCTCTGAATGGGGTGACTTCTGTGGTATCTATTCCTTTTTACTCATTGTCAGTCTAAATGAATGGCCAAGAAAAATAAAAGAAAGAAAGAAAAAAGATCTTTCTTTTATCTTTTACACAGATACACACGACAAACAATGTTGAGCCAATTTAGTTTGCTCACCACCTTAAGGCTTTCCTTATGAGATTTGTCTACTATTCTAATTGAGGTTTCTTCCATAGATATCTTGTGTTGGTGGTCTTGGCTCCAATTCTCACATGTATAACATCAATGGAACTGCAAATGTCAATGCAATCAAAGCTGCTTCTGAAAAAGGTGTAAATCCATACTAACGTTGTTAAGTTGTGGTTTCTTAACTCACAGGTCACTTATACTAACTTATAATAGAACGTAATGGAAAACGAAAAGTTGTTGGAAAGGAAAGGAAAGTTGTAAGAAACGGGTGTTTATTTACCTATTAGGTGGGAAAGGTGGGAAAGGGTAAAGTTTCTGCCTCTATCTTTCTTATTTTATGACATAACATGTGACCAGAGAAATGGCTAAAGATAAATAAAGAGCAGACTTGGCTTATATTCTTTGCAAATTGAAATCTCGGTCTGTATCCTGCAGGTGTGAAAAGATTTGTCTACATCTCTGCGGCTTCTGCTGGTATCGAGAGAAAGGTATTCCTGTCACATTATATGTTGCCAGGATATTACGAAGGCAAGGTACTATCTTAATCACTCATCGTTTAAAGATTTGTCTGCAAGTGCATTGGTTATGTTGCCCTTATTTTATTCTCATGTATACACATATCCACCGGCATTTTCGCTTTAATGTTAGCATCCTTTGTCCTTCTGAAGTATGAGAGTAAGAGTTAAAATTCGTCTGCTAGTGTCAATTAAGTCTGTTCATTATTTAAATGCATAGTGGTTAAATATTGTTCTTTTACATAGATCCAGTGACTTGATTTGATCTATACAAAGTTCTATGTGGATCTTATTCTAATGCAGAGAGCTGCTGAAACAGAGCTACTTGCCAAATTCCCTAATGGAGGTGAGTTTTCTAGTCTTCTGACCATAACTTATGTTGCATTAACTCTTAGCGGAGATTAATTCTACCTAGTTGACAAAAACCGTGAGAAAGTGACTCATTTTAAAACTACAATCTAATGAACGAGCGAGCCCTTTTTTTTCATCAAATGAAATTGTTTTCAGAGGGGGCTGTGGTGGTCTTCTTAAAGTTTTCTAATTTCAGAAATACTCGGCTGAGAAGTGAAGGCCATGTGATCATTTGGTTTATGATATCATAATTATAGAGCAGTTGTATATAATGTGCATACCCTTTATTCAGGCGTGGTTCTGCGGCCTGGATTCATTTACGGGACTCGTCGTGTTGGAAGCATGAATTTACCTCTGGGTGTTATTGGCTCTCCACTGGACACGGTTTGCCGATGATTCTTCTTTATTTAATAGATTCTCTTTTACTAGCATGTTTGTTCCCTATCTATGTTAAAAAAAGGTTAGATGAAAATATAACACCAACACAATCGATGAAATATCTGGACTAGCTACAGATTTAAAAAACGGAAGGGCACACGCTTTAAAAGTTAATAGAAATTATGCACGAATGTGTTTGACATACTGCAATATTCTATTAACCACCAACGGTAATTTTGGTTGACCTCTCTAGTTAGTCACCTGATTTTTTCCCCTATGATTGACCTATCTAATGACTGAAAATGCGGAACGCTAATTCACTTAAGCATCTAAAGCTATAAAATAAGCTAGTGTTATTGTATTCACATGCTTGCAGATTCTCCGACACGCAAAACCTCTGCGCAAATTGCCGTTGGTTGGGGCACTGTTCAATCCTCTTCTAAACATAACTTCAGTGGCAAATGTTGCTCTCAGAGCGGCTATCGATCCTCTCTTCCCTCCTGGAGTCGTAGATCTCGACGGCATACAACATTATAGCCAGAAGAATTTTTAAGTCAATGTCTCGGTTTTTACACTTTTTTCTTCATCTTTGTGTGTGAGTGTGGTTACATGAAATGAGAATACCGTTACTGTGGAGACGATAATGTGCGCCAAGTCATGACAATACAGTTCGTGCTTATATAGTTTGTATGGGGAGCCGATAATGCGCGCCAAATTGGTAAACTTTACTAATTCCCTTTTTCTTTCCCCTTGAAATTGTAAATTTGACTGGTTCTTGTTGCTTGTATGGTTTGTTTTTGACATTATGTTTGTAAACGACAAGAATTTAAGATGGACATGTCGTTCGCTATTAAAAAGCGATTGGACATTTAAAACTGAACTACGTAGGAGAAATTTCAGCAGAAAAGTACGACATCAATAATTTCTTAGATCAATAGCGGTGGAATGAATTCATCAAAACGACACATCATCTGCATGAACGAAGCTTTATTGCAAGACGTACGTCTTGTCCCTTTATTTTTTATTTTTTATTTTTTATTTTTTATTTTTTAAAAGAATGACAGACGTTTTCTATCAAACGACATCGTATACATTTTTTTTTTTTTTTTGAAAGGGGTATCGTATACAATTTAACACAACAAACATTTGATCAAATTCATTTTAGAAACGACATTTACTTTTAGCTATTATTCAAAAGAATAAAGATGTTAAACTTCTAGCTTACAAATTAAAAAAAAGAAATAATTACAAAAAAAAAGTTTTCATTTTAAAATATGTCTATTTTTTTTTAATAATATTACGTATATATCTATTTTTTAAGAAATAAATATCTTTAGTACTTATTTAACCCTTTTATTATAATTGACACCATCCCATTTTTATATAGATTCTTTTATTTTTTTGTTTTTTGTTTTTTTTTTTTAACTTTAATGATGAATATTTTTTGTTGATGAATATGAATTGCTTTTAATAAACCAAAATTAGTTATAAAAATCAAAGTAATTATAAAAAATTTAAAATATTTACTAAAGATGATGGTTTAGACTAAATAATAAATACAACACAAAATATTTATGATAAAGATTTATGAAATTAAAATATTTACACTTTTCATATAAAAAACTAATAAATTCGTTATGAAGAAATCTATTTATTTAAGTAATCTATTATAAATAAAATGGTTGTCATTTATGTTTTAATCAAACAAATTGAAGAATAACAAAATTAATGTCGTGGGTTGGAATTGCAATTCAATCAATGGGTTACGGGCTGACAATGTAGAATGAAGTCAAGTAAGCACAAATTAAGTAAGTACTATTTAGCACTATACAGGAGAACATCTAAAGAAACTATTCCTACTTCAGTCAAATTCAATACATTGTTTCATTGCCTGTGTATCAAGCTTCAAATCCACCACTTTTCACTTTAATTTATGCTGATACTATGGGGTGCATAACATGTAAATTTCTGTCTGTCTTAAAAAGAATCTAAGAGTTGAGAAGTAGCTTAGCGTTCAACCGTTACCTATCAAATTCTTTATTTAAAAACAATAATTTATATAAATTAGTATAAATGAAATTGAATATATTTTTAATGATAAAAACTAATTATTCATTATATGAATGCTTCTTTTTTAGATGTTTCTTTTTCTTTATTTAGTTTATTCTTATAAATATCAAATTTGATTATGAGAAAACATTCATTTTTTGATTCATTTGAATATTGCACCTTCTTTACAATAAATAAAAATAAATTCAAAAATTTCTTTTATACCATTTCATTTAACAATTTCGTTAAATCAACTTTAACCCTCTTTCTTAGATTCCATTTTATTTTACTTTTTTGTAATTTTTTATTTTTTTATGAAGAGATAATATTGTTTTAGACTTACTTTTTTAGATGCTTATGTAAATAAAAAGAAAAGTAAACATAATTCAAATCAACACCATTAGTTTGGACGAATACAAAGAAGAGGGGCAAAAAAAAAAAAAAAAAAAAAACACTAGCTTACATCGAGTTCTAGCCTTGTCGGTAAAAAAACTTGCACCATTTATCCACTTCAAAGACGTTTTAATCTTCAACGAGAGCAAAGCTTAAAAATTTAAAACGACATGTCGTTTTACCAAACGGAGGACGGCAAACTTAACGGTATGAAACGACTCATCGGTTTTTTTCTCAAAAGATGACAAACATTTAACAGAACGACACATTTATCCCCTGATTTTCTAATCAATCAAAAAAAAAAAAAAAAAAAAAAAAAAAAGAAAAGAAAAGAAAAATAGAATAGAAAGACGAGAGGAATTTCTGATTTCCCCACGAAATTGAGTTCGCAGCAGCGAGAGGAGGAAGAAGAAAAAGAGAATGAACCACAACCAGCAGTCCGGCGATGGCAGGCATGACGACGACACTGCCCTCAGCGAGTTCCTCGCCTCTTTAATGGATTACACTCCAACTGTTCGTCCTTTTCTTCTTCTTCTCCTCGCAGAAATTTCTCTTCTTCAATTCCTGGAAAATCCCTTTTCTCATGTCTTTGCGTTGATCTTTCTGGTTTCAGATACCTGACGAGCTCGTGGAGCATTACCTGGCCAAGAGCGGATTTCAGTGTCCCGACGTTCGATTGTAGGTACTTCTTTGCTCTTTTTGAATTCTTTTCGCTTTTGGGTTTTCTTGGTTTAGGGTTTCGTACTTTCACCAGGCGAGCTGATTGGCGAAGATTGTGCTTTTGTTCTTCTTAATTTGTTTGTTTGAATGGAAAGAAAATTGTTGAATTGAAATTTGGCCGGGTAAAATTGGGATGAAATTGGTACTACAGAATAACTTTGTTCTACTCAGTATTTGCAGTCCCGAGAAAATTGGATGTTGGTGCTTTTACCAAACGCAGAATTAGTGATGTTAAGGGATGCTAATTTGTTCCTTTTGAAGTTGTTGTTTTTGGTTTTCCACTTGTGGGTCTTGTTAGATTGAAGCGTGGGTTGTCTTATCTGTTGACTGTTTTTATCTGAGAATCGAGATATTATCGTTTGTTCCGTTTTTTTGTCGAAGTTAATCGAAAAGGTTGCATTTATCCTTAAACAATTTGTCACCTGATTTACGTAAAAGAAGTCTGGTTGTTATCCGTGGGATTGCTATGGGTGCATTACTCTGCTTGGAAAAGATTTTTATCTATATATATATTTTTTAATCCTCCTAGCATGTTGTTCTTTTGGTGGGTGTAATTCCTGTTTGTCTTGGTCATTAGCTACATCCTCAGTGTCAAATTTTAGAGAACACTGCCAGAATCTATCGATGTTTCTTTTTCTTATCAGAAAATTTTACTGAAAACGAGGTAAAAGCTTGTGGTTTTCAAGTTATTACATCCCCATGTGACTCTTTAAGCATAATCAAAGAAGCCTAGAGTTCTATTTTGGTTTTAAAAAAATGTTGGAAATTTAGGAAAAATGACTTTTTTTTTTCTTGTCAAATGCTTCCTGTGCAATGCATTGACGTTGACCTTTCTTTTTGTAATTTTTGCCCTCTTTTGGCAGAATAAGGTTGGTGGCTGTTGCCACACAGAAGTTTGTTGCAGAGGTTGCCACTGATGCTCTTCAGTAAGTCTCCACTCTCCCGCCTTAAGACATGGACCTGTTAGTGCAGATACAGACACGTGCACATGCACTCACACACACACACTCACTCACTCACTCATCATGTGTAATAGGTGACAACTATGAGCTCTTGAACAACTATGGTTGTTTGATTGACAACTATGCTTTTGGAATATGGTTCTTGAACTTCAACGAATAAATGAGCTCTTATGATATGATTAATAGGAAGGAGGGAGTGATAGATCACCTAGGTGAGTGAAATGGGGAAGGAGGGAGAGGTCCTTTGTCTTATGATGTTTGGTATGAAATCCCTTCAAAAATCTCTCCAATTTATGAGAGATAAAAAGTGGGGTATTTTGAAGGATTTAGAGTCCCTCCCCTAATCTTGTCTTTTCTCTTTTCTCTCCTGCCATACAACCATGAATGTCAAAATCTGTACACTAAATCCTCCACCCCTCCCCTCCTTTCCACTTTTCTTGTGGGGGGGGGGTGTGTGGGGTGTGGTGGGGATGAGGCAAGAGGTGTAAATCTGTAGGTTAAACTTGTTACTGTCCCAAATATTTGTTGTTACTAGTTACTTTAGTCATTGCCTGCACCACATGACTGATCATCTGAAAAGTGAAAATCAAATTCCTCGGTTGTGATAATCTTTTGTGGCTCCATTGGTTTTGGGTGTATGAAGATTTTTCACTGATTATATCTTCTACTCTAGGCAGTGCAAGGCAAGGCAGGCGTCAATCGTCAAGGACAAAAGGGATAAGCAGCAAAAGGTACCAATTTTGAATTATGAATTGTGTATCCGCCCTGCTTAATTTTTAGTTTTATTTTCCTGGTCTTTTAACCTCTTGTGGAAACAGGACAAGCGCCTTATATTGACGATGGAGGACTTGTCGAAGGCATTGCGAGAGGTAAGCACCCGAGTTGCCCTAACTTCTGGTCTTCATCTTCATGGCTCCCTTTTTTGGACCTAGGACTCTGTGTTAAAGGACAAAACAACTTGGAAAAAAGACTAACCAAGTAACGAAGAGACATTAGAGTTTAGATTATACTGGGCTTTGTTTTGTTCTTCTTTTTACTTAAGTGATCAGGATTTGTCTTTCATCGGATGACGATTCAAGCAATAGGCCAACAGTCGGAGGTTCCTTTCCTTGTAATCCTACGTTTATCCATATTACTTGGGTTTGAGTGACGTGAACGTAATAAAAGCATGTGGCTGTAGACGTAGGTTAACAGTAAATTCACTCGTGACTCTATTACAAGTTGTAGAGTTTGAATCCCTCAACTGACTCCTGTGTTGCTGTCTAATGAGCAGCATGGCGTGAATGTGAAGCATCAAGAGTATTTCGCTGACAATCCTTCAACTGGGATGGATCCTGCTTCGAGAGATGAATGAAATGTAGATCCATCTACAAGTTTACTCATTTCAATGGCTATGTAAAACAGTGCTAGGGAACTTAGCTATGCCTAGATCACTTCTTCGTCCATAAAATAAACTACTTATCTTGTACAATTTTATCTTTAAAATTGTGAAAATATTTGGTATCTTCGTTCATTTGATGGACGCCTCGAGCAGTCTCTTGCGCTGTTCCCTTTCCTCTCTCTCTTTCACTACTGTCGTCACTATTGAATTTTCTTATTTTTTGTTTTTTATTTTTGGCTAAAGAACTTTTCTAGTAAAATCTTTTTGTTTTGTCCAGTTAAATTATATCTACGTGCTTATAATTAAGACGCTTTGGTAGCTGGTTCTGCTTTTATAAATATATCAGTTATGGTTGCAGTGTTGAGGAAAAGATATAATTTTTTTTTTTTTAAAGGTTGTTAGGAATAGAAATCAATAGGTGATGACTTTGAGATACAATATCCTTCATCAATTTGTGGTCTTTATCATTGACCATGAAGGCACGAACACACACCTTAGCTTTCATTTGGAACATTGATCTAAAATGGAATTTTTAAATTGAAATTGGTTGACATTTTAAAAACTAATTATAAATTTTGTTGATTTTTTTTTAAACGATAAAAATTAATATGAAAAACTTAGATTTTAACTTGTACTTCAAACCATGGCTATATGTAAATTTTTTTTCCCTTTTGTCATTCCGCCTCTCATCTATTTCTGTCATGTTGAAAGTTCCGAAACTCATTAAGATGATGAGTTTTGTTTTTACTCATAATATCACACATCCAATACTGCATAATACAATAACCTGACTTGAATCATGAAGTGGGGGCTATGGAGATTAAATCCTGACCACTTCTTATAAGAAAAACTAAAGACAAATTTATCGTTGCAATGATCCATTCGGTAATATGTACGAGTACAACCACTCGACGACCATTGTTTTTTGATGGAAATTTCGAACTCAAATAATGTTTTACCTTGAGATATTTACATACAATATAAAATGTTTATTTATTTGTTTATTTATTTAAACTCAACATGGTCCTTTTCCCCCTCCTTTTTGGAAGTATACGCCCCTAGTGAGGTTTCATCTGAGGTAGCTAGCTGCTTGCATGACTGTATTCAATTTTCAATATAAAAGTTTGAACCAATCAATGTGAAAGTCAGGCCAATTGGACCCCTTCATTATTATTGTTGTTGTTTTTATTATCCTCAGTCAAGGGAACTATGGAAAGAGAACAAAAACCATAAGACAAGAAAATTCTGCACAGTCCTTCAAATTATGCTTTGTATTTTCCAACTTGCAAAACGTGATATGACCGGGTTCGGCTTGTCGAAAACGACTTGATTATTACTTAAATTATGAATGATAATCAACTAGTCAAAAGTCTCTTAGGGTTCCATCTTCCTAAAGATTCTACTTTAGACCTTGATTTTTGAATCTTTCAGCTTCATTAAAAGGTTGGAATAATTGAACTTTTATTTATTTATTATTTTTTCAACTTTACATTTAAAACCTTACATTATTATTTTTTTTATCTACATTAAAAATTGATTATTACAATATAAGCCCCTCTAAAGATTCTAGTCTTTAATATATGCTTACACTAAAACAATAGGCTAGCTTCACTTATGGCTTTATATCATTAAGGGTTAATTGTTAATTCAGAGAAATTTACATTTCAGTCCTTATTTTGGGAAAAATATTATATATAAAATCCACTGATATAAAAATTTAACAAAATTAGATGTTCAACAATACATCTACATAAACAAAAAAAGTTCACTTCACTTATCAATTCTTTTAAATTAATCCCTCCCCCTGATTTGCACCTTTTCGGTAGTCTTACATCATAAAATTAAACAAAATTTGTACATGTCGTTTTTATGTTAACGTATAATTTATCTGAGGCTAGACTTATGTTTTATTTTGTAAGAATCTTACATAAAAATGACCAAATTTTTAAGGAACTCACAAGGAACTTTTAATATATATGAGAAAATGAAGTTAAATATATTATATTTTGCTCGGAAGTACCGAAAGATCTTGTACTAACCTTTTATGGCTTTATGTTTTGTTTCCTCTATTTATTTGTTTAAACTACTTTTAAGTTGATATAGGCTAATACGTGTACTTCAGACCAATTGGGAATATATAATTACACTTATTTGACAACGCAACAAAGAATATATACAATTACAATTAGTTAGCAACGCCAAATAAATAAATAATAAACCCGTACACTTGGGAAATTGGCATGAACGTGGTTTGGTCTTCCTCACTCTTCAAGTTTCTAAGAAAGAATGCGGAAAGATGCATATGTGGGCAGTGGATTCCAAAAAGCTTTGAAGACTTTACTTAAAAGAGAGACGTGTGCTAGGGATGCCAACTACAATATTAATTTTTTAAATACCAACTCATATTTTTATTAGTAAATACAATCAATTGATATTATAATATTTTAAACACTTATTAATTAAAAAATAACAGCTCATATGTAATATAAATCGATATTTAAAAATTGAGATTATAATTAGTGTCCTTAGCATTTTTCTTACTTAAAATATATAAAAATTAACATGAAAGTGACGGCTCGAACTGGCTAGGGACAAAAATAATAATTTAATTTTTTGTTTCATTACATGTTGACAGTTGGCAAAAATTAGAACCAGTCTTTGACGTATATGAGACAAACTGTAATAATAATACTTTTCAAGGCATGTTCTAATGACAAATAATTGATCGGTTTATGGCGGCTTCTAATTGATTATTATTATTATTATTTCTTTAATAAAATGTCGTTTAGATGGTTAAGAATGACAGATTATCTTTGGTTTTAAATAAAAACTTGTTTAAGAAATGAAAATTTAGTTTATCATCTTGTAAAACGACGTTAATCAATAATGCTCTCAATTAGGAGCATTAATATTGTCATTGACAATGACCCACTGCGACTTCCTAGCTTATAAATAAAACATAAGTGTACAATATGCGTGTGTATATATATATGTGTGTGTGTGTGTGTAATTGTCCATGATTTTGACCTGGAAATTAAGTTCGTTGAAGTTTCGTCTTTGTATGTAGTTGAACTTGAACGAGCATTACTTTGAAGTTTCTTCTGACTCGTTTGAAACAAGTTAATATATATGTTATACGCACATAAGTATTGCATATTTCAATATAATCTGAGGTGGTCAAAGTAACCTAATATTTATGATGATAAGCAAATGATTAACTATAATAGGCAGAGAAATCTCTAGATATTCAGAGAATATTCATCTTTATCATTTTTAAAAAAAAATTGATATGGACCTATTGTCACCCCGCCCTCTGTTTTTGTAGATTAAGGAGAAAAGTAGTTAGTTTAGTATATAAAAGTATTAATGTATATAGGTAAAGGTTTTAAACGAAAAATGTATATAGGTGTAAATATACATTATTAATATCGTTATTAATATCTAATATCTTATATTGATACATATCACTTATAATAAAAGTTTTAGAATATAATATATCACACATAAAATTACAAATATTGTTATAAGTAAATCAAGTATTAACGGGTGGGGGAGATTTTCCAAACCACATATCTAAATTTTTTTTTCTTTTTCTTTTTTTCAATTCAAAATTACTTTTCATTATTCACATATCAAGATATCTACAGTAAATTCAATTTTAAAAATTTATAACTTTGTTATTTCAAATCTAAATGAGATGATTTTTTTTTTTAAATTTCATAGAATTTTGAGAGAAATCAAACAAAATCCTCATTCATATATTTTTGCAAATGTTTTTGAGATTTTACATTTTTTTTTTCATTACAAATAGTGCTTTTAACTAAAAACATATTTTCAGAAATCAACTCATCTTCAATTCAAAAAGTCTCCAAAACTCCACCTCCGATATCTCCCCCAAATGGGCCTCAGTTAAATATGAATTAAAACAAAAAAAAAACATTTCCACCGCGGACTTACAACCAACACAAATATGTGTACATGGCCAAGAATTTTTAAGTAATCTTCCTGTTGTTTTCCTTGGCGCGTAAGAAACGGAATCCTATGAAGGAAGTCAACAATTTGTCGGTGTCAATTTGAGCCTTCGTCCTATATGCATTCAATAAAAAACGAAACTTATATTTATAAGTAGAAAGGAAGGTTGTGTGAGGCAGAACAACATGACCAAAA
Organism: Ficus microcarpa; assembly: GCA_025413485.1. Classification (NCBI taxonomy): domain Eukaryota; kingdom Viridiplantae; phylum Streptophyta; class Magnoliopsida; order Rosales; family Moraceae; genus Ficus; species Ficus microcarpa. Next base: position 38,379,338 of record CM046377.1, on the reverse strand, counting down.
GCGCCTTTACAAAAATTTAGAAGAGAACGTGATCATGACGGACAAGAGTCATAATACCATCCTTGTTTTATTGAATTGCTTGCTTCTTGCTTCATGGGTGTTCTTGGCCGGCATGGCACAAAACGACACGATTCCGGTGAACGTTGGCGTCGTTCTCGACGTTGAAACTCCGGTTGCTAAAGTTTGGTTAAGTAGCCTGAATACGGGGATCTCTGATTTTTATGCCTCTCATCCTCAATTCAAAACCAGGTTGCGTCTCAACACCAGGGACTCCAAGGGAGATGTCGTCGGTTCAGCCAGCGCAGGTTTTTACTCTCTCTCTCTCTCTCTCTCTCTCGTGTGTATTAGTTTAAGCTTATCTACGTTGGTGAAACTTATATATCGATTCATTTTCCTTCTATTCTCATTTTCTTTTCCAAATATAAGATACGTACACCATCAATATTAGCGTCCATTATTTTCTTATTTTTCTATTAGTAGATTTTTACGTTTTGGATATATAAATATACACACACACACACATGTAGAGAGGAAATTGGAGGAGGAGAGAATAACTAATATTAAATGGTAATTTATTGATAATTCTACACTTCATCTTTAATTTTCTATCCCAAGTTCATTATAATAATAATTCATATTGAAAGAGGGATCTTAGTACCTTTTTTTTGTCTTTGCTTGAATTTTATCTTTTTAGTTATCAGTTTATCTTCATTAACAGTGACAAAACCGTATATAAATAAGTGTGATAAGCGCTCTAACTCATATTTTGAGAAGCTAATTTTTAACTCAAACATCTTTGAAACATTTTAATTGCACCTCTATTTCAAAAGAAAAATAACAACTATAAACTCTCTCAAATTTTGATATTCTAATTAATTTTTACTCCTAAAATTTTAGTAGAATTTAGTTGTACCCCTAACTACTTCATCAAAAAAAAAAAAAAAAAATCATTATCTCCACACTCAACAATTATTATTGATCAATATAGCTATCAATGTAGTGTCATGACCCTTATACCATTTAAGCGGATTCATAAATACGATATCTATGTACTCTCTATATATATATATATATATAGGTAAATAGATATTTACACACATACTAAAATTTCCATGAAAATTACGTTGGTGTTCAGCTGTGGACCTGATAAAGAACGTACAAGTGCAAGCAATCCTAGGGCCACAAAAATCGAGCCAGGCCAAATTCATGATCGACTTGGGACAAAACGCCCACGTGCCCATTTTGTCATTCTCGGCGACAAACCCTTCCTTAACCTCCACGAACTCTTGGAGCCCTTATTTCTTCAGAACCGCAACCGACGACTCCTCCCAAGTCAAAGCCATAAGCTCTCTCGTCAAAGCCTTTTCCTGGCGAGAAGTGGTCCCCATCTACTCCGACACCGACTACGGCAACGGAATCATTCCCTCCCTCGTCGATTCCCTCCGCGATGTCGACGCGCTCGTCCCTTACCGGAGCGTGATTCCGCCGTCGGCCTCTGACGACCAGATCGTTTCCGAGCTTTTCAAGCTTATGACCATGCAGACCAGAGTGTTTGTGGTCCACATGGAGTTCGATTTGGGCTCGAGGTTGTTCGACAAGGCCCATGAGATTGGGCTCATGGGCCGACCGGGCATTGTCTGGATCGTAACCCGAGGCTTAACTGACATGTTGTCTTCGTTGACTCCTAGAGTCGTTCAGTCAATGCAAGGGGTGTTGGGGGTCAAGACTTTTGTCCCACAAACTGAGGAGCTTGATGATGTTAGAGCTCGGTGGAAAATGAGATTCCGAAGAGAGAATCCGACCATTCTCGATGCGGAGTTGAATGTTATGGGATTGTGGGCTTATGACACGGTGTTCGCGTTAGCTTTTGCGGTTGAGAAGACAATACTAAAAGAGATCGAGTTAAGAGCGACAGATTTTTTGAGTTTTATTTTCGAGAAGAGGTCAAATGTGTCGGCAGATCACATAACCGATCTGACCTCTTTGGGGGTGTCTCGAATGGGTACAAAACTATGCAAAGCCCTATCGGGTACCAAATTTAGGGGCGTGGCGGGGGATTTCAGCCTTGTCAACGGACAATTACAATCGTCGACTTTTCAAATAGTGAACGTGAATGGAAATGGGGGAAGAGAAATAGGGTTTTGGACACCACAAAATGGACTAACAAGAACATTGTTGTTGAATAATTCTAGTAACATGAGTGGATATTATTCAACATCGAGGTCGAATCTCGGACCAATCATATGGCCCGGAGAGTCCACGGTGGCTCCGAAAGGGTGGGATGTTCCTACTAGCGAGAAGAGGTTGAGATTTCTAGTGCCAGTTAAAGAAGGTTTTAAGGAGTTTGTTGATGTGAAGATTGATCCTAGCACTAACACAACGGAAGTCACTGGATTCAGTATAGACGTCTTCAAGGCTGCTGTGGAAAAATTACCATATGCTCTTCCTTATGACTTAATTCCTTTCGCAAAACCTAACGGCTCCGGGGCTGGCAACTATGATGAGATGCTCTCTCAAGTTTATTATGGGGTAAGCATACTACTGGCCTATACATGTATATCTATACAAATATATAGTATTGCCAGAAATATCTTGTTTACTCAATAGAGCACAAATATACTTATATATATACTTTAATTATTACTACTCCATATATGCCTTGTTTGATTATTAGATTGCAAAATATGCGTTTTTTCAGTGTATAGAGTATTGCAAAATATACATAATTACTTTTGTGTGATTTTAATTTGATATATATGTTGTCCTTATAAAAGTGCTATACAAAAAATTTTTATTGCATCTTTACGAAAACGATATCAACATTGTATAGTGACTACTAGATTTTTAAGAGTTTAATATGCTAAATTTGCTATTGGATTATGATATTGCTACTTCACATTCAAAAACATGTTACAAAGTTGCTAGAATTTCCCTAGATATCATAGAAAGTGAAGTGATCTTTATAGATTTCATTGCTAAATGGCTATATATATATATATATATATATATAAAACTTGATTGCAGAACTACGATGCAGTAGTCGCGGACTCAACAATTAGGGCAAACAGGTCTTTGTATATTGACTTCACTTTGCCATACACGGAATCCGGCGTGGTAATGGTGGTGCCAATAAAAGAAAGCAAAAGAAAAAGTGCTTGGGTGTTCTTGGAGCCTTTGACATGGGATTTATGGGTGACCAGTACTTGTTTCTTCGTCTTCATTGGTTTTGTCGTTTGGGTTCTTGAACACCGAATTAATGACGATTTTCGCGGTCCCCCCTCCCATCAAGTTGGAACAAGCTTCTGGTTCTCCTTCTCCACCATGGTTTTTGCACATCGTAATAATTTCCCCTATGACTCCAACCCTTCAATTTGGATACTACTAGTACCACTATTATGCTTCACTGATAAATTCAAATTTTTAAGAGAAAATATTCTAGGAAAAAAAAAATTTACAAAATTGAAAAGTGGGTTTAAACCTAGATGATGAACAGCTTATAGAAATAACTCTTCTTTCATTTTGTAGGGGAGAGAGTGGTGAGCAACTTGGCGAGGTTTGTGGTGATAATATGGGCGTTTGTGGTGCTGATATTGACCCAAAGTTACACTGCTAGTTTAACGTCACTTTTAACTGTGGAGAAACTTCAACCAAAGGTGACGAATCTGGAGCAACTCCTAAAGAATGGGGACAAGGTTGGGTATTTGGAAAGCTCTCACGTTTACAAGCTCTTAAGACAAAGAGGCTTTGTAGACTCCAATATTATATCGTATAAATCAGTCGAAGATTGTGAACAACTTCTGGCCAAAGGGAGTGCAAAGGGTGGTATTGCTGCTGCTGTCGATGATTCCCCCAATATGAAGCTCTTTCTTGCTCAATTCTGCTCCAAATATACTATGATTGGTCCAATATTCAAAACTGCTGGCTTTGGTTTTGTAAGATTCCCTCTCTCTCTCTCTCTTTCTTCCTCCATTTACGAATGTATGCATATGTTCAATCGGTCTACCATTTTTCTTTCTCAAAAAATTACATTTCTACATCAGAAAAGCATAGAGGCTCCATAAGCCCCCAATTGATATGAATCTAAATCTTCTATTCAATTTTTGGTGTTCTCAATAGTGTTTAATTAATTGATAATATTATGTTACGTTATTTTTAAGAAATTTGAAATATTTTATAACTGATTTTTTATATTTTAAAATCTAACTTCATTCAATAATTCATTCAAATATAATTAATTAGATACCTATTGGGATACCAAAATTAGACCGAGGATGTGGGTTCAATTGTTATTCAAGATTAGGGGATTAGCTACATCCACGTGGCAGAGCCCTCCTCCTATTTCTGTGTGGGGCTAGGGCCGTGACGCCCTAATCAACGGCAGAGTTATATTGGGTCTAGTGAGATATATAGGTCTCTGAAATTTTAGTTTCAAATTTTGGTTTAATCATGTGCATGCTATATCAACGAATGACATTATTATGAAGTTGCGTCTATGTAGGTTATAATAAGTACTAACATTTTCCTTTTTTTTTTTTTTTATAAAATAATAAAGAACATAAAACTGTGAATGATTTAAGCTTTTCCTGATGATTTTCTTATGCGGTTTTCTTCTCCATCTTCAGATCTTCCCAAAAGGTTCTCCTCTTGTTGGTGATATATCAAGGGCAATTTTGAACGTGACCGAGGGAGACGAGATGAAGCAAATCGAGAACAAATGGTTCAAGCTCAAAGAATCGAACTGTGCAGACTCCCAAGCTAGGGTTTCCTCGAACAGTCTTAGTGTAGGCAGCTTTTGGGGCCTCTTCCTCATTGCCGGTATTGCTTCAGTTGTTTCTCTCATCATCTTCATCATTACGTTTCTTCACAAGCACAGGCAAATCCTGTTGGGCTCGGAAGATTCGATGTGGAAAAGAATTCGAGCAATTTTAAAGACGTATGACCAAAAGGACCTCAGCTCTCATACTTTTAGAAAGAATGATAAACCCGAACATCATCATGTGGGAACTGACATCTGTCCTAATTTGCAAAATAGCAATTTCTCTCCTAGTCCATCGAGTTATTTGGTCGACACAGGCCCAAACTCGCCGATTTCCCGAGAGCGAGGAACACGTTCTAGCGGTCGGTTTTCACCAGAAGTAGTTCCAGAGAATATTGAGCTTATTGTTCAGAACAATGCTCAGATTACAAGCCCTAATAGCTTAGCAACTAATGTTTAGTTTCGAATGTAAACAAAAAGGATTACACAACATATCTGTTAGGTATATGACTCAACTTAGTTTTTGGATAAGTTTCTATTTTTTGAGTTTGGGAAAGTTGTATTATTGTGTCCCATTGAGAGCCTCTACATAGTTGTATTATGTTAAGAGTTTTGTGGGTGTGTTCTCAGAAAAATAGAGTGTGTGTGCCTCCTTTTGACAAAAAGTGAGAAGAGAGACAGGCAAATAGTGTAAAGGATTTAGGGTTGAGAGAGGTTGAGAATATTTGTCAAGTGTGTAATTATGAAAGTGTTAATGAATTTATTTTCCCTCTCCCGTAAACGTAGGTAATTTTGTTGAACTACGTAAATTCATTGTCTTCTCTTTATTTTGATTTAGTTTATTTTTCTGTTGCGCTTCGGGTATATGGGTATTTTCCCTAATAAGATATCTAGTTTTATTATTGTACATATTGAGCTAGTCTATGCAAAAAAAAAAAAAACAAAAAAAAAGAAAACAAAAACAAAAAAACAAAAACAAAAAACAAAACAAAACAAAAAAACGAAAAAGCAAAAAAAAAAAAAACAAAAAACAAAAAAGCAAACAAACAAATCAAAAACAAAACAAACAGACAAAATCTATGTAGTTGAATAAAGTGTGTACTTACTCATTTATTTTGTCCGGCTGGGAAATTGATTATCTTATCAACCAAATATATATATATATATATATATATAGTATCAACCGGTTATTTTTATTAGTTTAAGCTGTAGTTAGAGAGTGAATTTGAGACGGACATTCTCTAACTAATAATACTTATCCCCTTCCGCAAATTAAAAAAAAAAAAAAAAGTATTTTGTATATATCACCTCATATTTGTAATCCCATAATAAAAAAACCATTCAGTTGTTATACTTATAAAACTTAGGTTGTTATAAGTTGCTTCTATTAGTCTTTATTTTTTGACAAACCTAATTAAGAAAAAAAATCATGACATTAGTAAATTGGTCTTTAATATTTTCCCTCTCTCTTGATGAAAAACAATAATCGTGAAACGTATCAATATGTAAAGAACGACTTTCTTTAACATAAGCCAATTCTAAGCAATAAGATTGACTTAAGTTTGGTGTCGAACGTCAACTTTAACGTCATTGGACAAATAATGATCTATTTGAACATGCGATTTCTATATTGCTTATACTAATTCCTATTACTTGAAAGAACATTTCGATTAATTAATTTCAACGACCTGACATTAATTATAGACCTTGGTTTTTAATTAACTCTCTACAAACTTTAGATTTAATAAAGTGCAGGTTATTTTATTCTAGTTTTATCAAGGAACGGCACGGGTAGTACATGTGGCTAAATATATATATATATCAGTAAATGTTTTTGTTGTTGATATCCTTTTTTGCTACTGAGACTGTTTAATGACCATTTTACTGCGCGTTCTTTGATCCAAATTAAACTGAGAATTGCACGGAAAAAGGGAAATCATTAATTTTTTTTTTTTTTTTTTGGGAAAAAAAGGGAAATTATTGAGAGACTTTTTTTGAAGTTTTTTTCAGTCATAAAAATGTCTTTAATTTCAATAACCAGATTATATAAGCCTTAGCGCATTTAAACTACGTAACCAATCATATATGTTCAGTCTTGTTTTTTCAATACATATAAACATATTCCTGTATAACTAAGAGATTCTTCATTAAGATATATTCCTTTCAAAAGCGAGAAAATAAAAATAAAAATAATAAAATAATAATAATAAAAAAGAAATCAGATGAAGTCAGGGAATCTTATGTATTTACTAGATTTTTTGAATTAAAGTTGACTTGACACCGAGAAAAGATCATTCCAGAAGCACTTCATTGAATTTTTCAATGGTGTCGAAATAAAAATAGTAAAATCTCTAACCATATGGAACGTAATTAATGACTAGACTTTGTATCAAGCAAAAGGAGATAAATATAAATTTGTATAATTGTTTATATCTCCTCTCATAAGTAATAAATCTATTATGAATAGGGTGATTCAAACTCCATAAATTAAAACCAAATGAGTGTGAAAATATCGCAAAAATCAAACTTCAACAACCACGTTTCTACCCTATATATATGTTTCGTTTTTGAATATTGTACCCATGACTTTTATTACTGGCGATGAAAAAAAATGATAATAGCAACGTATCATACAAGGGAAATTTCCAAAAAAGAAAAAGTCCTCATGGTCTCAAAAGCTCCCTCCCTTCAGGAAAAAAAAAAAAAAGTGTCGTTCTCTGCCAATTTTTTGAGGAAACTTCCGATCCTGCAGAGCTACATTAGAGCATATGCATTGGTGTTGGGATGTTGTCTCTCTCTATATATAAATATATACTAATTAGTGGTAGAGTCTTGTGTATAATAAAAATATTCAGTTTTTTAGAATGAGCGCCTTATATATATATATATATATATATATGTATATAGTGACGAAGTTAGACAAAAATTTTGGGGATGTAAAATAAATAACATTAATATATAAAAAATTAAAAGGTAAAGTTTTAGTGGGGCTATATGAAAGTTTTAAATTTTCAATATGAATTATATGGAGATTTTTAATTTTTAATGTGGATTAAAGTAGAAAAACCATAAAACTTTTAGGGTAGATTAAAAGGGGAAAAAAAATTCAACTGTCCCCCACTTGCCCCCCACCTAGATATATATATATATATATATATATACATGCAATGGCTTATTTTAGGTTAGTTCTGTTATTAGCCTTCGATTATAAGTTAATCCCATTTCGTACTTTTCAAGAATTTTTCAATCTAAAAATTGTCTAACAAGTTCGAAGTATTAATGGTGGACCCCCTTTTTTTCCCCCATTTGGATATAAAATGACCAGCAAGTTAAACGTCCGCATGGATTTTCCTTAGAATTCGTAAACATTTATTAGTCTTGTATTTGTTTTAGGATATTTGCTTTGTAAATTTGATTTATGAGGATTTTTTATATTATACATGTAATCACGATGAAGATTTAATTTTGTTTTAACTATAAGTTATGTATCTAAGATATTACACTAAACTAACAAGTTTATTAAAACAATGAGCCTCTTTAAAATGAAATAAATAAAAATGATGAGTCAATGTCAACCTTATTTAATTTGTAACTTGTAAGTGATCCAAATCATGATCATATTCCTCCAAAATACTACACGTCGTTTTTTTTTTTTTTTTAATTGTCTTTTTGCTCCAGAGAATATTCTTCCCCGTGTAACACTCTCCTGTTTTCTTGGGACTTTTTTGCGGTTTGAGAAAGACAAGAATTTATAGATGCAAGAAACAACTAAATGCGAGTGGCTTCAAGTAAAATTCAAACTAGAGAATCCTGAGGGACAAGGAATGGAAAAAAAATTAATAAAGAAAAGAAATTTAAGATTAAGCATTAACTAATATTTTTTAATATAATTATAGACATAAATTAATGATAATTATACACTTAACTCTGTCTGAATTGTAGAGTTTGAATAGCGAAGGATTCATTCTTTGAAACTCATGATTTGACATAATAAAGTTCATGAAACCAACGGTAAACCAACGGTAATTGCTTTCCTTAAAAATGTTAGCTTAGTCATCGTATTGCCCGTGATCTCGAAATAGGTCGGTTGTCGTACATGGCAATTGTTACTACCAGTTTTGTCCACCGCTGAATTAGGCCTTGTTTGGTGAACGAGTTCAAACTATACTTTTTCATTTCAGTTTTTGTTTTTCCAAAAAAGTTTTCGTCTTTTTCTGAAAAAGTTTTTGTCTTTTCTAAAAAGTCAATAAAAATTTTCATTTCAAACTGTACTTTTTCAACTCAAACTCATTTACCATTAAATCCTGAAATTCAATAAACCTGACTTTTGTATCAAAAAAGTCAGTCAACTTTAATGTACTGCGTAAAAGTTTAAAAATTTTTATTCAAAATTTTTATTCTCATAATCAACCTAATTGACTGTCATATAATCATTATTTAGGGAGTTCCCATTTGTTAGACCGTATTTAAAAATAAAAATAAAAAAAATTCAGAAAGCACAATGTCTTTACTCTCTAGGAAGAAAATTTAAAATTTTACATGTTAATTGCCATTAGAAAATGCATAAATGGAGGTAGTGTATGATGTTGTGCATGAGTCTCCATCATTGGGGCTTCTTAATATTTGACAGTTAAATAAAGGGGTCCAACACAAAGATACCAGATGCCACCCAAAGGAAATTAAATAGAGACATTTATTTATTAGATGATGTTGTAGAACAACCTTTTACTACGAAGTTTCAAGCAGAATTAATATATGTATACTGGGTATGCAGAATTTGTAATTTTTATGCTTCGACCAAGTGGAATGCTGAATTTGAAATATTCCACCAGTATTAAAGAGTAAAATATAATGCGTTAATTACAGAATGATCTCACTCCATTGTTGAGCTTTCAAAGGCTTTTCCAAGACCATAGAATGCTTCCCTCTCATTAATTAATGCACCCTCATGATCAAAAGTGATGGCATTATTTTTTTTTTTTTAATAAATGGAGAGGAGGAAATAAAGCCTTCACTGAAATTTAATGAAAGAAAAAAAAAAGTAAACAAAATGAAAAAAAAAAATTTCATAATCCAACCTCTATGGCAAACCAAACAAAGATAAAATAAAAAAGAAATAACCCTTCATAAGAGGCAAATAAAACTTAAACATCTATACATCTCAAAATCATTTCCCTTATGAACACGAAGTTTTAAAAATACTTTTCTTTTTCCAGATCAACGATTATGTTTTTTTTGTAAGTTGTTGAATTTTTCTGATTTATCTCAAGATCTTAAAACCACAATATCCACCTTTTTTTTTTTTTTTTTTTTAAAGTGATGACATCCATCCAAAAGAAAGTATTGAGAAAAAATCAAGAAAAACTGACACTACGAACATACTTTCATCTTAATGATAGGTATTATATTTTTTTAATTATTAGATTAACCTTTTTTTTTTAATTTGGATAGGGGTTTCAAATTCTGCATCTTTAGGTGGAATCAGATATGATATTACCTTTAGGTTATGCTTGCAACACAATAATTAGAATAACTTTTTAAGACTTTAAGATGTGAGTATTTATAATGCGTGATACAAAAATATTCCCAATTATAGAATTTGAAAAATTGGACAAATTAGATTAAAATTTTCTCATATGGAACGATTTGTTTAAAAAGCGACGAAGAAAATAAATAATAAATTAGCATCATTCTAAAACACTATGATCAAGAAACCATGAATCAAATGGTCATAAGAACGCGTTCCTTTGAGTCAAGATGATCCTTTGTAATCTTTGCTTACGCTATTCGCCAACAGAAAGAAAAAGAAAAGAAAAGTAAAAGGTGTAAAAAAAAAAAAAAAAAAGATGGATACTTTAAAGCGATAATCTCGGCCTCTCGGGTGCCGTCTCAAGGTGGGCATATATATACATACATATACATACATGTAGGTAAGGGGTAGAGCCCACTCTTAGGTTGGTTTGTCTTAGCATGCATTTGGTAATTCGTTTTAAGTCGGAGTTGATTAATTTTTTAAAAATTTATTATAAATTTTTGTTAACTTTTAAAAAAAAAAAGACAAAAATTAATATGAAAAAAGTACAATTTGGTTGAAGTTAAACTTAAACGTCAAATGAAATCTTAATCTTAACATATATAAAAGTGTCAATATTGTTCTCCCTCATTTTACCATTTGTCAACTCATTGTTTTTTTTTTTTTTTTTTTTTACTTCTCTTTTTTATTTTTATCCTCTTTCTTTCTTTTATCTTTTTTTTTTCCTTCTGTCATTTATTTTCTTTGATGCTGTTATCTTGTTTTTTTTTTTTTTATTTCTTTTATCTTTTTTGTTTCTCATTACATATTTATATACACATATATACGTAATCCTCTTATATTTATTAATAACTTAATTATTAATATGGTTGAAAAGGATTTTGTCTAAATATTTTTGAAATTTTGTTAAGAAATTTTGATTTTGTTGTTTAAATTTTATATGGAGTTTAGATTTTTTTGTTTCTTTTTCTTATTTTGTCGTTTGGTATTTTTTATTTTATTTTTAATTTTCTCTTTAAAATCTTCAACCTTATACAATTTAGTATTTCTTCGCTATGTTGAACTAGTTTTCTAAAAAATGGGTTCTTCCATTCGTGCTTACTTGTCTTGCTGACCCACTTTGATTTGGTCAAGGTAAACGAAAGCAATAAAATATAGACCAAAATAAATTCTTTGAACATGGAGATGGACAGGAAAAATATTAATAATAATTGGTCCCCATTCTTGGGGGGTAAAAATGTCGTATAATGTCCTAATTTAACGTTATAAACGCTGGCATTTGACTACTTCCACCAGGTGCACTACACGGTACACACAACTTTGGTATTTTACCTATTCAATACACGTAAATATAAATCAACTCAATTCATCAATAAAACAATAAGTATCTGATCTAATTGTATTAGAATAACGAGCTCAGTTTTCATTCAAATCACCACACACTCAACACTCAATAAAACATTTAGCGATCATAAATTGCATTTAAAGATTCGTTCGAATTAAATGTATGTTTAGATATCTTTTAATTAAAGGTAACATGTGAATGATGTAAATGTAAACAAAAGAGGAAGGTACAGATTTAAAAAAAGAAGTGAAAATTTATATTTAAATTTAAGTTAAATTATTATGAAACGTTGGAACATTCAAATAATTTCACTTCAATAATAAGCCAATAAAACAGATTTCAAACCGAAGTCCAACAATAATAAACTTTTTGAAATGGTTTATCGAAATATACCATTTGTTAATTAACAATCCACCAACTCAATTAGGGTGATAATATCGTTCACCAGACAAGGTCAGTAAATATACTTTTAATTAATGGAGATGCGTCAGTTAGCAAGAGAACAATAATGGGTGACCTGGACTTAGAAAGAGTAGTTTTTTCCGAAGTCAAGACCCTACCGTATAATATAATATAATATAATAATACAATCCAAGGTCGTATAAATACTAATTAGCGCGCCGGTCTGCTGGATCTAGCTAAAACTAATAGTGCATGTCTCACAATTCTGTTGAAGTAGGCCAAATATCAAAAAGTGCTTTCGATATCAGTTTCAGTTTCAGACATGACGGTCAAGAAGAAAGGCGTTGTCGGCCAAGCAACTCTTCTTGTTGTCTGTCACGTTTTTTTGGTTTGGCCGAGTTCTGTGTTTTTTCTGGGTTCGGCGCAGAACAATATTGAGACAAATTTTGATAATAATAATAATAATAATAGGACAAGAATAGAAGTAAAAGTGGGGGTGGTTCTGGACATGGAAACGGCGTTCGGGAAAATGGGGCTGAGCTGCATCAATATGGCCATCTCAGATTTCTATGCTTCCCATCCTCACTACGCCACTAGGTTGGTCCTCCACACTAGAGACTCCAAATCTGATGTCGTTGGAGCTGCTGCTGCTGGTAAATTTCGTTCTCTCTCTCTATATTTATCGTCTTCTACATATACACACACACACCTATATATACATGCATATACATATATGTTTCTTCTGCTCTTTCCTATTTTGCTTGTAAATATGTTTTGCTGGCGAATCGTTTATGGTTCATACTGCATATTGGTCTTCTCTTCTTTCTTCTTCCATTAATGTTCATTTGTAGTTCATACCCATATTCTTTGATTCGTTAGTATAAACTAGGGGTTTATAATAGATAATTATCCTAGCCTGTAATTATTGATTAATGGGAATATATATATATATGTATATATATAATAAATAGCATATTAAAGGAAGTTAAAATGAGTAAATAACGTATTATGAAATTGTTAAAAACTGATAAATAAGTTCACTATATGAATTAGGGCTATACATTGGTGGGTTCAATGGATGGTGGGCGGGTTGCAAGATAACGTTTTTTTGAAAATCTCAAAATTTTTATAATATTAAACTTAGAGAGACAGAAAAAAAAAAAAAAGAGTAAGATTAATTATAATTGAAAACATAATATCTAACAACAACAACAATTATAATAATAATTAAATTCAAAAAATAATTAAATTACTAGTAATTTCATCAAAGAGTCTTATACTCTTATTGAAGGAAAATCAATTTATCATTAATTTAAAAAAATGGCAAGTGGGCGGGTTGAACCTACAAGCCAAAAAGTGAAACCCACTCCCGTCCATAAGTGATGGTGAGTGAGTAGAAAACCAATCCAAAACAAACGGGGTGATGACGTGGACTCATTCAAACGGGCATGGCCAGATGGTTTGGACAAGTTTATGGGTTTCGTGCATAGTCCTAATATAAATAATTTATTCATTTTTAGAAATAAAACATATTTACTCGTAAATATGTGATTTATTTTAACAGTTTCATGAATATATTATTTATTTCTTTTAGCTTTTGAAAATAAGTTATTTACCTCTTTCTCCCTTGATTAATTACAGAAACATAAATATATATATATATATATATATATGCATATTGATTTACTAATGCTGTAGAAAAAAAAAATTACACGTGTGTTTCGCTAGTTTACCTATCACAGGCACAGAAATGAAATTACGTTAAATATGTTAAAAAAACATTAAAAGACTTCTAGAAACATCGTGGTTCATTAATATTAAGAATGGTTAAAAGTTTTCACATAAATGAATCATTTACTTGATAAAAATCAATATGTTTTTTATTATAAATAATTTTAAAAATCTGCCAGTTAATTCAATTATTTTCTAAAAACTGTTCCTTAAATTAATTAGAAGAAATTTGGAATCTGTTGCAAAGGCAATTAATTATGATACAAGTTTGAGCACACGAATATAAGTATATTATCCCTTTGTTTTAGCTGATTTCCATCGTTGCCCAAGAACAAGCAAAAAGCAAAATTATCACATAAAAAAGAATAAAATAAATAATAATGTGTGACTACAATTTGATATGGAAAAGTCGTCGTTTTAGAGTAAGCCAAAATATAGGATCCATTGGACTTCCTTACTACACACGCCTTGCTGCGCAGGTTTAAGAATCTGTCTTACTTCACTACGCGGTTGGGAATTAGAATATCGCTTTTGACTTTCAATTATTAAGAATTGGAACCGATCAATGAAACATTAATAAAAATAAATATACATACATACATATATATATATATATATATGTTTGTGTGATTCTCAAAAATATATATTTATATTTGTGTGTTGTGTGTAGACGTATGAAATACTATTCTAAATATCCGCAAGGTCATTAGAAGTCAGTAGGCTATATATAAAGTTTAAATAATTATTGTTTTGGTTCTGTCTCAATAACCTTAATGAAAATTCTTTTGAGAAAAGTACTTGTGTAAAAAATATGTGGAGATCCTTTAATCTAAGTCTTGACCAATAACTTTATTTATTTTTTATACTTCAAGAATAAGAAAAAGAAAAAGGTAAGAATTGAAGTTGAATCCCTGCAAGCTGGTTTACAAGTAAGCAGAACCAGGAAATTTTTAAGTCAATTGCTTGTTCCTTCGCTAATAGCCTTATATATATATATATATATATATTAGGAATGTGTTTCGAAACAATTGGCCTAGTTTATCTAAAATATATCTTTATGCCAACTAACTTTGCGGCTAATTGGCCTAATCTTTTAATTAATAAATAAGGAAGCGAATAAGGGAAGAAAACAACTGAGTAAAAAATAATAATTAAAGGGATATGAAAGTGTAGCCTATATACATCAATCAGCCATAAATTACTTTCTTTCTACTAATAAATCACTCATATAAACATATATAATTGCTAGATTTTTATTGATAGTATCTTTTTTCAGCATTTAATTATTTTTTCACGGTCTGATATATGAATAAAATAATTTTGTACTGCATCATAAAATTTTTTAACATAAACATCCATTAATGAGATGGTTGAAAACTTGAAAATTTAATAGAACGGTTGATAAGGGGAAAAAAAAAACAATGCCTCTAATTTAAGCGAAAAAAAAAAAGGGAACAATATCTCCAATAAAAACTCCATAAACTCATTATCTTGTAATTAAACTAATCTTTGTATTATGTTGGCTGTATGTAAACCTGCTAAATTTGAATTTTTATGTCTCTTATTATATTTTCCAAAGAGACATAATATTTCTACAATTTTCCATCCCAAATTACAGCTCTGGACCTACTGAAGAACGTTAAAGTCCAAGCAATAATTGGGCCTGAAACATCAATGCAGGCCCAATTCGTAATTGAGCTAGGGGACAAAGCCCAAGTTCCCATCATCACCTTCTCCGCCAAAAGCCCATCTCTCACCTCCCTCCGCAGCTCCTACTTCTTCCGCGCCGCCGCCAACGACTCCGCTCAGGTCGGCGCCATCGCCGCCGTCGTCGAGGCCTTCGGATGGCACCAAGTCGTCCCCATCTACGTCGACAACGAGTACGGCGAGGGCGTAATTCCCTACCTCACCGACGCCTTACAGGCCGTCGACGCGCGCGTCCCCTACCGGAGCGTGATCCCTGAGTCGGCCACCGACGACTACATTGCCGCCGAGCTCTACAAGCTTATGACCATGCCGACGAGAGTCTTCGTCGTCCACATGCTGCCGGAGCTCGGGAATCGGATTTTCGCCAAGGCGGAGGAGATCGGCATGATGACCCAGGAATACGTTTGGATTTTGACGGACGGGATTACCGATTTCCTGACCACCGTCAATTCCTCGGTCCTCGACTTCATGCAAGGGGTTTTGGGAGTGAAGACCTACATTCCGAAGACGAAAGCGCTCGACGAATTCACCGTCCGATGGAAGAACTCGTCTCCGAGCATTCCGTTAGTCGTGCATGGACTCTGGGCGTACGACGCCGTTTCGTCCCTGGCCGTGGCGGTCGAGGAGATCGATAACACCGCGAACTTCGATTTCCAAAGATCAAACTTTTCTGGAAATTCTACTGATTTGGACTTACTCGAGGTTTCTCTAGACGGTCCGAGACTCGCCGACGCATTATCGAGGACGAAATTCAGAGGCATTTCTGGAGATTTCAGGCTAGTGAACGGGCAATTACAGACTTCGAATTTCGAGATAATCAACGTTCATGGAACCGAGGAAAGGAGGTTAGGATTCTGGACGCTTGAGAACGGACTGGTGAGAAAGTTGAGTGGTTCAAGAAGGGGAACCACATATTCTGCTTCCAATACAAGCTTAGCGCCTATCATTTGGGCTGGAGATTCGACCTCTATTCCAAAGGGATGGCAGATTCCGACGAACGGGAAGACACTGACGATAGGAGTTCCGGTGAAGAAAGGTTTCGAGGAATTCGTGAACGTGTCGTTTCCTTTCTCGAACGACACTGTTACAGGGTACAGTATAGATGTGTTCAAGGCCGTTTTGGGCAAATTACCTTATTCTGTTCCCTTCGAGTTCGTTCCCTTTGCTGATGCCCAAGGCAATTCTACTGGCGATTACAATGATTTGGTCTACGGAGTATATTCTGGGGTAAGTAGAAATATAAAAATTTTCAAATAATAGTGTGGAAACCATCCTTAACTGAAATCGAATTAACGGTTGATGTCTATTATTTGACAGAAATTCGATGCAGCAGTTGGGGACATAACGATCAGAGCAAACCGGTCGTTGTACGTGGACTTCACCTTGCCGTACACGGAATCTGGTGTGTCGATGATAGTACCGATCAAAGACGATAACAACAAGAGCGCATGGGTGTTCTTGAAGCCTTTGACATGGGATCTTTGGATGACAAGTGGTTGTTTCTTCATTTTTATTGGGTTTGTGGTGTGGGTTCTTGAGCATCGTATAAATGTAGACTTCCGCGGGCCACCGCATTATCAAGTTGGAACAAGCTTTTGGTACTCCTTCTCTACCATGGTTTTTGCACAGAGTAAGTTTGTTTCAAATTTTGAATCATGTTTAGCTCAGAATGAGCATTCCATGAGATCAGGACTAGTAAATAATATGGAGAGAAAAATAATTATCTTTTTTGTTGTTTGTTTCGTACTTTTCAGGGGAAAGAGTTGTGAGTAACTTGGCAAGGTTTGTGGTGATCATCTGGTGCTTTGTGTTGCTAATTCTTACTCAAAGCTACACCGCCAGTTTGACGTCGCTTTTGACGGTTCAACAGCTCCAACCAACTGTTACCGACATGAACCAGCTCTTGAAGAACAGGGAGAAAGTCGGGTACCAAAATGGTTCTTTTGTTGAAGGACTTCTAAAACAACTTGGCTTTGAAGAATCCCAATTGAAGGTTTACAATTCTCCTGAAGATTTATATGTACTCTTTGAGCATGGGAGCATAAACGGTGGTATAGCTGCTGCTTTCGATGAAAAACCTGTAATGAAGCTTTTTCTAGCAAAGTATTGTGACAAGTTTGCCATGGTTGAACCAACATTCAAAGCCGACGGCTTTGCATTTGTGAGACCTCTTTCTCTCTCTTAAATGGTTTCTTGTTTTCGCTCTCATACGCCGATATATGACTGTGTATTTTTTTTTCCTAGGCCTTTCCGAAGGGTTGGCCTCTGGTTCCTGACATTTCGAGGGCAATACTAACAGTGACAGAGGGAAATCAAATGAACGACATTGAGAAGGTCTGGTTCAAGGAAGAATCCAGCTGTCCAGACACCAACAACAAGTTATCTTCCGACAGTCTCAGCCTCCAAAGCTTCTGGGGCCTCTTCCTAATTGCGGGCATCGCTTCCTTGTCAGCTCTCATCATATACATGACCATATTCCTTTACGAGCAAAGAGATGTCTTGATGAGCTCTGATTCAGACGCTTCTCTTTGGAAGAGAGTTCAAACCGTTTTTACCACTTTTGGCCAAAAGGACTTGAGATCACATGCTTTCAAAAAGAGCGAAGCAGGTGACAGAAGCATCGTCGATGTATCATCCCAAAACACCAACTGTCCACCAAGTCCTTCGAGCTATTCGGTTCATACAGATTCAAGCTTTATGTTCAGGGAACAAGGAACGCCTTCGGGGCCCGAGACTGGCCAGGCAAGCCCAAATGTTACTCAGTCAGTTGATGAAGAAATAGTTTCAGTTGTTGAGCTTACTTTCCCGAGTCCAGTTACATCCACAACTCCTTCTTAGAAGCCCCATGAATGCAAAAGAAATTTACAGTTGACATCTTTGATTACCCCAGGATCCCATGGAGTCACGTTACAAAGTTTTTGTTGTCTGTAAGTAGTGTATATATTGATGTACAAAAATATTACTACTTCGATGTAAATATGTAAAAATCTCTCTCGCTTATGGCAGTTTAATAGATTTAACCTTTTTTTTTTTTCCCTCTTCATCGTTTGATCGTGTCAATTCACCCGTTAGCACTTACCAATCAAAGTCCTTTTCCTATGCATATACACGTAGTTGCTTGGTTCCTTCCACAAACATTAATTAATTTATTAGTCAACAGAACGGTTCACAACGGTATGTTCTGACGAAAAGAAGGGGGAAAATAATGATAACAATAAAGAAAAAGAGAAGAAAGGAGTAACAACATTCAGAAATGTCATTTTCTTCATTGTCAAAGACGGCAAAGCAGAAAGTGATAATTCTTCCCCCCGTAATGGGGAATCTAGTAGCGGATCCAAATTCACGGCCAGTCAACGAAAGTAACAGCGCTCTAAAAGAATAATATAAAGAAGAACTCCACCAGTTCATCATCAACCACTAAAAAAAAGGGAGGGTCGAAGCATGGCTAAGAAGAAGGCGACGTCATGTTTTTTCACTCTGTCTAGTTGGCTCACCGGTGTTTCGTTGATATATTTGACATGGATAATATTCTCGGCGACGGCTGAAAACTCGACGGTGGAAGTGAAAGTGGGAGTGATTCTAGACTCGGATACGGTTGGAAAGGTGGGGCTGAGCTGCCTCAAGATGGCTCTCTCAGATTTCTACGAGTCTCGCTCTTCCTACAACACTCGGCTTGTTCTTCATGTGAGGGACTCCAATAAAGATGTCGTTCGTGCTGCCTCTGCAGGTATTCCGCTCTCTATTTCTCATCAAGTTTCAAGTTTGACATTGGTACCTGCCTTTATATCAACGAATTCTGCAGATGCTCATCATTACGTTTTAGGCAAAACTCCTAAAACTTATTCAGAAATTATACTTTTATATTACCGGTAGGTTACGTTTTAGGCAGAACTTATTCAGAAATTGTACTTTTATCTTACCGATATGTATCGTTCTTCTAACTATTTGATTATCTTTTTTCTACGTCTATGGCTGAAATCACGCTACTTACCGGTAGGGAAAAGTTATGTTTTCACTTGCTTTGTATGGTTTACCGTGTTAGGTGTTGATTGACGAGTTAAAAAGTCCATCTTTTAGTAGAGGTACAAAAATAGTTTAGAGAGAAGGGTAAAATTTGCATCAAAAATAATATAAAATAAAATAAATAAAATAATTATGATTAATTAAACAAAAACTCCAAATAGTAATTGGTCTTGCGGTTGGGGAAGGAACATTGACAATTGCAATGTTCAGGATGACTTTGTCCTACTTTTTTTTTTGGATGACTTGACTTTATTTTTAATGGAGTTTCTTACGGACTTCTTACTCTTTAATAATACGACTCTTTCAAAAAAGATGCACAAGTCACTTTCGGGAAAACAAAATCCTAAAATATGTAAGAAAAGAAACTTTTGTATTTTAAGAAGATGTCACAGGTAAAAAATGAAAATATTGCCCAGATGATGCTTGAATCTAAAACCACTTGGTGGCGGTAAAGTTCAATCCCGAAAGGTTAACTTAATAAAAAGAACATTTGAACCCTTTTTAAACCCATTTCAATTTCATATCTTGCTAACCAGCGACTTTTATTCGCCCACATCTAACAAGTTTATTTAGTCAATATAATTGCATTTGCATAACATGACATTCATTTTAAAAAAATGTTACATTAGTAGGCAATGTCTTTGAATAGTTAGATTTGTGTTATCAGATCCTATTAAATTTAGTTGCCGATTAGATATGAAAGTTTTAAGTTGGAGTTTGTTGATTTTTTAAAAATTAGTTATAATTTTTGTTGAATTTTCAGGGAAAAAAAAAACAATAATTAAGATAAAAAGTATAATTTAGTTGGAGCTAAACTCAACTCAACTCAACTCAACTCCAACTAAACTATATTTCTGAAAAGTCAACAACAATTATAATTAGATTTTAAAAAATCATTCAAGTTCAACTTAAAAATTTCATCTCCAGCTGGTGAACCAAACTCAAGCTTAGATTTTCTTAGTTTAAAATATAATTTAACACCAAGTAACACAACAACCTCACTACTGTTGGAAAACAGCTCTAGACCTGATTGAAAACGAGGAAGTGGAAGCCATAATAGGACCACAAACCTCAACGCAGGCCAACTTCATCATCAACCTCGGCGACAAAGCTCGAGTTCCCATCATTTCCTTCTCCGCAACAAGCGCGTTTCTCGCTTCTCTCCGCAGTCCCTACTTCTTCCAAGCCACACAAAATGACTCCATCCAAGTCCACCCCATAAGCGCATTAGTCCAAGCCTTCGGA